>CAEGAG010195568.1:0-26097 GCA_903067065.1 Brachyrhaphis terrabensis
AACAGGAAGTTCGTTGCTGAAAACGCAATAACTCTTCAAAATAAAAGCCTTCAAATTTACTGCAGTTACAATAACTTAAAATGCCATTAACACAATATCCATAAACTATTAAAGAAAAATGCTGTCAAAGCAGCACAAACTTAGACCACAATACAATAGATGACTATTTTTAAACATCTATTTTAGCTTGAATATGAACATTTGTCTTCCATCTTATAAGCTTCTGTTTTGCTCTGTAGAATTAAAATTAAGCATCAGGGATTCTTTCACTAAAAGTTTGATATTTGCTTGTGTTGTCTGGTTCTCATATAGCCCTGGCCGGACCTGTGGAACATTCGACAATGAAATTGTCATGATGAATCATGTCTACAAAGAGCGCTTTCCCAAGGTGAAGTCATTGTTTTACCTCCAGGCCTGGTTTTCTGCTGGCTTTCTGTTGAAGATCATCTGTTCAGATCACTTGGAGATGTTTAGAATTGTCAATGTATCTTCATTCATGTTTGGTGTTTTGTTAAAACGTGTACATATTTAAATCATGTCTACCATTTTGGTTTCCCAGGCAACAGCTCAGATGGAGGGTCGGCTGCTGGACATCATTTCGGAGTATTCTCCGGACACCGCTCTGCCCCTGGCTGACGGTGTGCTGGGATTCATTCAGCACCAGCTGGTGGAGCTGGCCCGGGACTGTCTGGATAAGTCCCAGGATGGCCTGGTCACATCCAGGTACTTTGTGGAGCTGCAGGAGAAGCTGGAGAAGCTGCTGCATGAGGTGGGTCTTCCTCCCAGAAACTTGCACATATCTGGTATTAGACCTTTGGTAGCTTAGGTCTTCCTCTGTGACACCGATGTTCTCGTGGGCTGCAGCTACACAGCAGATTAAACTGGGAAGGTCTCTAAAAGTTGTTCTTGTTGATTCTGGTTCTTGTCCATGCGTCACTGAGTTATCACAGATTTGCCCTCAAAGTGTTTGGTTATGTAAGGGACTGTTGCTTCATTCTCTCAGTAATAATTTAAAGAAGAACATGTTGTCTTTGGTTAAACAGGTTTTATCCTTTGCTGGTGACTCAGAGACATTTTTTTCCCACTCCACCGAATGTCTCAGCGAGTTAGGACAGGTTTGATCATTATGTTCGTTTTTGCAGTCAGGTTTTTTGACTAAAAAGTGAAAAGGTGTAAATGACAAGATGAAAGATGAGTGACCTGAAAGAAGGATGATTGGTTTCCATTCATTTCAAAACACTTATAAAGAGAACTTCCAAAAAACCATAGGGCGAGAATGATCAATCAAGAAAAAAACATTCAGGCCTTTGAATCTAAGAGTAGATGTCTTAAAAAAAAAAATCACAACAATGTTGGGTCACTCAGTTCTTGGAAGCTACAAAACTCTCAACATCTTTGACTCCATACACGTATTATACAGTATTTAATGTCAAAGATCATGATGACCTCATTAAAAAAAGATTAAACAAATGTGGCGTTGGAAAGGTTGCCACGAGAAATAGTTCTTTTTGAAAAACAACCTGGCTGTTCAGCTTTAGTTGCCAAGCAAAAACTACTTCTGAATCCATGTCTGAAGGAAATGCAAGATCGCAGTGGATATTGATAATGCATGGCTCTATAGCTGGAAAAAAAACAAACACCACACACCGACTGACAATCTTGGTGGTAAAGGGTTGATGATTTGGGCTTGTTTTACCACCACAATCCATCAATCTTTCTGAAGCTAATTCCAGTAGCAGTATCGAGCTAAAACTGTCTCATAATTCACAAATGTACTGACCAGGATTCAAAAATGCAAAAGATTCACAAATGCACTGGACGAGATCCACAAATGCACTTGTATTTTTGATGCAAACACAAATATATCTTGATTTACAAGCTGTTTCTGGCCTGTGAGTTACGCTGCATTTGTGTGTGAATTTTGAGACTCCCCTCACGTCTCAATCCACAAATGTCTTTTATTAATAAATGGTCTACCTGATTGGGTGATCAACATCCAATCAGATGGCGTCCTTGTTTCACCCAATCATATGAACGAAGCCCCACAACCTATGTTTCACCCAATCACATTAACCCATTCCAGCAGCGCCATAGCTATGATAAAGCACCGACAGTTCAGACCTCAGCCTGCCTTCTGGAAGCGACAGAGGAACAATAAGTGAAATATATATCTAATGTATTTAGCTATTTATCCCCACGTTATAATTATTAATGTTAATCGATTTAATTGTGCAGCTGTATTTCAATATATAATTGAAATATATTTTTAATTATAACTGATGTGTTACTAATAAATAACTTAATGATTTTCTTTCTCTACTTCTGGTGTTTCCTGGCTCTCGTTTAAGATGTGAAGACAGTGTGTCTGTGTAAAGTCTAAGCCAGACTGAACTGCCTGTCCTCAGATCAACCGGTCCGTCCTACAGCCTGTATCATTTGGATTAAGTCCCAGTAATAATCCATCATCATTTTTCCTGTGCTTGTCAGGCTTATGAGCGTTCAGAGAGCGAGGAGGTGACCATCATTATCAAGTTGGTGAAGAAGATTCTCATCGTAATCTCCAGACCTGCCAGGCTGCTGGAGTGTTTGGTAAGAACCACTGGCAGACTGACTAATAATCATATACTCCTGACTAAATGTTGTTTACGGTCTTGAAGCCCTAAAGATAATATTTCTTGCCTCATCAGCATGTTATGTCAGTGAGTTATGTTTACTGATGACATACTGTTAGTGTGGTAATGAGCAGTAGAAGGCTTTGTGTTTTACACAGCGTGGTGTCAACATGTACCTGATGCTACAGCTGCAGCCGGCCCCAGAGTTGGCTCGCATGGTTCCTACACATAGAATATTATTTTAATATTTCCTAGGTCTTGATCGCCATAGATAAAGACAATTGTTAGAAAAATAATTTTTCCATCTCCTTCCTATTGTCCTTCAACCCTTCTTGGTTTTAGTACTTTCCGTACTTCAGGCTTACCCACCGTAGAAATATCTAATCTAATATTCTATCTGTCCTATCTTGAAGAAAGTATGGCTGCTGAACCCATTTGTTTGGCACAGTCCGTTCCTTCTAGATAATTTTTAGTGTTACCTGTTACCAAAGCAAGTTTGTTTTTGTTATTGCTGTATAAATATTATCTGGGGTTCTTTATCTTCCAAATCTGGTTTTCTTCTTTGCAATAAAATGTAAATATTTTCCAATACAGCATTTTCCTGCCACACACGCCTGCACTGTGCAACACATGCTTTTTCCTTCAGGTCACCATTGCTGCAGTCTGTTTACATTGATGTAATTCTGATGATAACAGTGCTGCTTTCTTCAAGAGAGCGTTGTCCGTTAAAGTACAGCTCGGATCACTGAGATGGAGAAATGCTTTGCTTCTTGTTCCTCCTAACTCCTTGTGTGTAATTTTTTTTTTATTGCAGACTGCAATAAAAGACTTAAATAAAGCCACTGATGTTGCATACATCATATCTGAATGTTGGGTTTTTTCTCTGCAGGAGTTTGATCCAGAGGAGTTCTATCAGCGCTTGGAGGCTGCAGAGGGCCAAGCCAAAGTAGGCCAGGGCATTAAGACTGATATTCCCCGATACATCATCAGCCAGCTTGGCCTAACTAGAGATCCACTGGAAGGTGCTGCCGAAATCCCTACTAATTATGTATGCCTAATATATGAAACATGATGGTTTCCATTCATATTTTAATGTGAAATGTTAATGTTATTAATGTGAGTGTCTGTTATTCTTAGTTCTTAGAGACAAGAACAGTACGTATTTGTTTTGTCTTGAAGAAAAAAAAAAGAAAATTACTTTTCAGAACTTATTCTTTATTCAGTTTTCTAATACAGAAAATCAGAATGTCTGAGAAAACAAATCTGTGTATTTTCATTGATTTTGATTGAAATATTCCCTATTTTTTAATGCATCAGTGCAGCTTAGGTCTTTGGTCATGAATCAGTTTGAAGAATTTTTATCTTTTTCAGCTTATTTATTATTGCATGCTATAAATTAATAATATTACAGGGATTTTAGTTATGCAAGCATTTACAATATCTGTACAAATTACAGATTTGAACTTTTTATTGCAATATTTTCTTGCCTTTACTTCCCTTGTCAAACCAAGTAATTGGGTTCTTATTGTGTTCTCTATCAATATGGCAACTCAATATAAGCACTGACTTAATGGTAATCAGAGAGTTAAAAGTAAGCGCAGTTACAAAAATATTCTAAAACAACTCTTCTCAGTGTAACATTTTGTTTTTTGTAGATAAAAATGTTAAAATGCATGAATGAAAGCAGCAGTTTAGATAATTAAACCATTTTAAAATGCAATTTATTTGCGCGAAAACAACTTAACGGCTGCTAAGCACTTATTTGTGAGTGTGCCAATAGTGTGCTTTTTACTTTATTTTTAGCTTAATGAGGAAGAACTAGTTTTCTGCAACTCATTGATTTTATTTTCACGAGAAGCCAGAAATATGTACTGTTGGCTTCAGACCCTTTTTAGATCATGGTTTTAAACCATTGTTTGTCATATAAATTTCTGTTTTATATGGCAAACAAAACAATGTTTCATCAAAACCAAGTATACAAACTGAACTTTCAAAATATTTAAGTGAAGAATAACCCTCTCCTGATTTGGCAAATAGAGTGGTATAGCTCTAGAAATAGAGATGATTGAATCTAATCCACATGGCCAAAAAATAGCCCTTTGCCACTCTGCCGGCATGGAGACCAGCATTGGTTCACTAAAATGATCTAATGACTTTTGGAACATACAGATAATACCTGACCAGGTAATTGTTTTGTCCTGAACTGTGTGGAATGTTTGAAAACCTGCTGGAAAAAAATTTGAAAAGTGTGATGTTTTTAAATGGAATTTTTGCAGGAACCCTGAATACTTGGTCTTGGACCAAAACTCCGTCCTAATATGGTGGACCTCCTCGTTTAGAGTCAGGTTAGGTTTATAGGTAAGGTGAGGACGGGATTTTGGTTAGGGTTAGGAATATACCAGTCATAGTTTAAGAAAATATCTGGATTAGGCATAAGGGCAGATATTAAAATGAATGGATGTTAAACAAATCTTCATATGGGTAGAAATACAAACTTGTGTGTGTACTTACATATGCCACATATATAAGTGCAGTGACTGAAATGAAAAGTCAATACAAAGTCCTCGAACCAATAGAAGTACAAGGGTGTGTGTGCGCGCGGGTTTACTTGTTTACCAGCCTTTTTGTGGTATTCAACAATCTTCTGAGGACCAACACCTGGTCCTACTGCGGCGTACTCACATGTTAAGGGTTAGCGGGCAGGTTAATGGGTATGGGACGAATTAGGTTTTGGTTTAGGTTTGGAATGTAAATGCTTACAGTAAGTGTTAAGGTTAGGGATTAATAAGGTTGCTCAGACAAATTACAATGCCAAGTCCTAATACTGAGAGAAACAAACTTGTATGTATGTGTGTGTATTAGACACTGAACAGCAATATACTAAGTTTAAAGCTGGAAGAAATTGTTTTTTTATCCACTCACTTAATGGCTTTACATAAAGAGTTGCTTACAGATGTGCATAAATTCCAAATGTCTGCATCCAAATCCTTATTGTCCCCACTGCAGTTAATTGATGCAATTTCTCCTCTGGTCCTGCAGAGATGGTCCATCTGGAGCAGCAGACCAGTACGTGTCAAAGGTCAGCCAGTAAAGAGTCTGATGACTCTGGAGAGGCAACACCAGTACAGGTTTGTTGTCGCATTGCAAGCTACCCAAGAACTCTTAGAGTGAATGAATTGTGATGATGAAATGAATTACATTTTAATCAGTGATTATACATAAAATCCTTTAAATGATTGGTTGTTGCTTCAGAATGACACAGCTGCTTGTGTGTTTTCTTTCCTTTTTGGATGCAGAGCCGCACTGCCTGCACCCCTCCTCGTAGAAAACCGCTGGAGAGTGACTTTGAGACCATTAAGCTCATTAGCAACGGAGCCTATGGGTGAGCAACACTGTTTTGTTTGACTCAGTGGAAATTCTATGTTTACACCAGTTTGATCTGAATGTTGTTGGGAAGCTTATTAGTACTTATGTCTTTTCTTCCTGTCTTGTTCTGCGTCCTGTCGTCTTTCTCCTCTCATCGGTCTCCTGCCATGTAGGGCTGTATATTTGGTGCGCCACAAAGAAACTCGCCAACGTTTTGCCATGAAGAAGATTAACCGACAAAACCTGATTCTTAGGAACCAAATCCAGCAGGTGTTTGTGGAACGTGACATCCTCACATTCGCTGAAAATCCGTTTGTGGTCTCCATGTTCTGTTCTTTTGAGACCAGGAGGCACCTATGCATGGTCATGGAGTATGTTGAAGGTAAATGGATACACATGACATCTAAAGATGCATACTAACATGAACACTTATAGCCTTACGAAATTATAAATAACCCTCTGAACCTACTTACATTGTGTCACATTGCCTCCACAATTTATTGGATTGTGGAACAGTTGTGTTGTGTTGTTTTGTTTTGTACCAGTTTTGCTTATTTTAAGACTAGTGAAGGCATGACTTGTGGAAAACCTTAAATGGAAATTCCTATGGCTTTCTTCCGTCGATAGATTTATTTCTACCAAACTCAACTCCTCCATAAAGTCCAGAGCTGGGCTCTTTAATAGAGCTTTGGAAATGACGTCACTGCGTGTGACGTTTACATCTCGCGCAGTCACTCGGCGCCATCTTTTGAGGCCAAAGACCAAACCAAACTTTATTCCGGCGTTTTGTAATATCAGGACGTCTCACCGCTGATACCCAGGCCATTCGTCTCCTTTTCATTAGCTCCGATAGCTTAGCCCCATCGCCTTGTTTACAGGCAGGAAAACAGTGAAACGAAAGTCCGTTTTCCATCTTTTTACCGTTTCGGTCGTGTGATTGGACATTACATCCAATAATGCAGCAAGTTCGAACCATTGCCAAATAATTTTAAGTAACTTAGATTAAAAAATTCAAAATATCTGTGAGACAGTCGTTTTGTCGGTTATGTATATGGCCCGACAAGATGGCGCTCATATCCATACGTCTAGAGCAATAACGTCACGTTCCAAAGCTCTATAGTCCTGTTGATAGATTCTCTTGTGGATATAATAAGTTGTCCCCAGAGGCATGAAGGTGTAACTTGTCATAATTTAGCATACATTCATTATATTTCACGCAAAATGCTGAAAGGTGTGAAAAAATCCATTTAGCTGACCTGCTTTCTGCTTTAGGTGGAGATTGTGCCAACCTGTTGAAGAACATCGGCCCCCTCCCTGTCGACATGGCCCGGATGTATTTTGCAGAGACCGTACTTGCCTTGGAGTACCTTCACAACTATGGCATTGTGCACAGAGATCTCAAACCTGACAAGTGAGCTCCCCAACAGCTGTGCAAAACAAACCTTCTCCAACTTACTCTTGCTTTCACACAATTACTTTAATCTGCTTTAGTGCTTTTGGCCTCTGAGGTGTTATTTCTGTCTAAACTAAAAACTCTGAGGTTATTGTTAGATGTAAACTTCTCTTAGATCTCTAACTTATGCTCTGCTTCCTTTCTTCTGTTATAGTTTGCTGATCACGTCCATGGGCCATATTAAACTGACGGACTTTGGGCTGTCAAAGATCGGGCTAATGAACATGACGACCAACCTGTATGAGGGACACATTGAAAAAGACACCAGAGAATTCATAGACAAGCAGGTGTGGGTCTTGTCTCAAGATTTTTAGTGGTGGTTGTGAAACTGAGCTAACTAGTAGCCCTCCTTTTCTCCCTCCTTCCCTGTCATCATTGTGTTCAGGTGTGTGGCACTCCAGAGTATATTGCTCCTGAGGTCATCTTGAGGCAGGGTTACGGCAAACCTGTGGACTGGTGGGCCATGGGTGTGATCCTTTATGAGTTTCTGGTCGGCTGTGTGCCTTTCTTTGGAGACACCCCAGAGCAGCTGTTTGGTCAGGTTGTTAACGGTAAGCAGACAGTCAAAATCAAAATGGTAAATTGCTTTTCCATTAATCACATAATTGCCCAGCTAGTGTTACTGTACCAAAAACTTCTTTAAAATAAGCAAACAACTCTTGGCCTGGTGGGGGGCAAGTAAAGCCTGGTTGCCCCCCAGGCTTAGGATGCACTTAATGTAGTAACATTACTACTCTGTATTAACATTAACTTTGAGTTACGAGGCTCGCAGTCGAGCATCATTCTTGGCTCCTGTACACACTTCATAGTGGAGAAAAACTCCATGTCCAGTGATTGCTGGACATGGAGCAAGATGACTGATGTCATCTCCCTGTTTAAGATGACATCATCTGGCCAGAAGGGGAAGACGCTTTGCCAGCTGATTCTCAGGATCTGATCACCCGGCTGCTGAGGCAGAATCCTCTGGAGCGCCTGGGAACAGGTTGGTGGAACAATGAGACTCGTTCTGTCTATGTGCGGGAAGGATATGACACTCTCCCAGACGGCCACATAGTAAAGACCGGAACCCGGCTGATGTGCTAGAAAATCCAAGTGGATGTGATAGATTCCCCAGCAACAATAGCTGCACAATTTTTGTGGACCAAATAGATATTTTTATCTATGCAGATCTGTGTTACCAGATCTGTGCAGGTCTGGTAACACGGCATAGATACAGTTCTGTTTCCAATTTGATGGTAAACTGCTGTTTCCTCCTCTCCTAGTGTTCATGTCTAAAATAACACTCTCACACTTGCTGTAGCCCTTAACATGGAACATAAGCTCCATGTTGCATGGTTAAAGGTTAAAGGGGAAGTAATAAGTAAAATTGACTTTTTTGAGCTTTACACCATGTTATGTTATTCCCTCATCATAAATATAACTGGAGTGTTGCTTTGATTCTTTCATGTACGTTTGGGAAACCCTTGCAAAACAGCTGGGTGGTAGCGATGCTTCTCCTCAGAGCTGGTGTTTTTGGGGCACATTTAACCCTTTGAAAGAATAATGACTGGTTTATTTTTACTCTAGCTGGGACCATGGAGGTGAAGAGTCACATGTTCTTCCTGGGCCTGGACTGGAACAGCCTCCTGAGGCAGAAAGCTGAGTTTGTACCTCAGCTGGAGTCTGAAGAGGACACGAGTTACTTTGACAGTGCGTAGATAATTTCAGAAACACATGTGAATGTGCAGATGTCAAAACATTCAGCAGGTCTGGTAACACTGCATAGATCCAGTACTGTTTCTGATTCTGGTAAAAATACCTTACGTTCACGGGTACAAACTTTGGTCTTAAGATGGACAGTAATTTTAAACTCGACAGTCAAATAAGCGCCACAGTCAAGTCTAGTTTTCATCACTTACAAAAACTAGCAAAGGTAAAATCTATTCTTTCAAGGCAACAGAATGAAACAGTAATTCATTCCTTCATTTCATCACAATTGTGATGAAATGAAGCTGACTCCAAATTACCTTGATTTTAAAGTCAACTGGTGCAAAATGCTGTTCCCGTCTGCTAACAGGAACATTTGAGAGAGAACATTATTTCTGTTCTGGATTCTCTCCACTCGCTGTCCGTGTATTTTAGAGTTCATTTTAAAGTTATTTTGATTGTATTAAAGGTTTAAGCAGACTTGCCTCGCCTTATTTAACAAAACTCCTTCTGGGTCACTTGGGTCTGCTGACCAGTTGCTCCTGGTGATTCCCAGTTGCTCCTGGTCATTCGCAGTTGTAAGTGGAAGCTTCTCTGTTACTCTGAGCTATGGAACGCTCTGCCTTTGCACATCCGACAGACCCCTCACTGTCCACTCACTGTCCATGTTTAAAACTTGTCTGAAAACTTATTTTGACTCACTGACCTTCAACCAACTGAGACTTGATTTTAGTTCATCTGTATTGGTATTGATTTAATCTGTTTAACTGTTTTATTGTGTTAAATTTATTATTGTGTGCTTAGCTCTGTCACTATTTTTATGCATTTTATTTGTTTATTACTGATGCTCAGCACTTTGTTTCAGCTGTGACTGCTGTTAAAGTTCTTTAGTTGTTGATGATGATGATGATGATGTATCCTGCAGCACGGTCGGAGCGCTACTGTCACCTGGGCTCAGATGATGATGAAACCAATGATGACGAGTCGTCTCTGGAGCTCAGACAATTCTCCTCGGTGGCTCACCGCTTCAGCAAGGTACACCTCGCCCTGCTAGATAACGGCTGTGTTTCAGTTCCTCGTTATGTGAGGAGGAATACACATATAGGCTGTAACAGATGACATGTTTGTTTCTGATGTGTAGGTGTACAGCAGCACGGAGCACCTGTCCACTTCCACCCCATCCAATCAGAGCCTGTCATCATCAGAGCGAAGCCACAGTGAGGAGAAGGAAGACCGCTGGGACGGCAGGGGAGTCCTCTCACCGGGAGACGGACACAAGAACTTGGCTGCTGGAGACAGGAGGACAGATGGACAGAGAGGGAGGTGAGTCCGTGAAACCAGTCTGATGTAGAACCAGTTAAACCTCCATACTGTGTCTTAGCTGTAGTTTTATTCCTAAAAGATTCAAAAGTAATACGCATATTTTTTATAATGTATATATAAACTGAGTAGAACTACAGTCGTATTGGTTTTTACACATTTTCACATTTCAGAATGCTGAGCAGTACTTGGTGTCCTGCTATAAATATGATTTACTTCTGCTGAAGACTTCAGTTTGGCCTTGAAAGTGATTTAAAACAACAGTTTCTTTCCAAGTCTTCTGTCATATTCCATTACTCAGGACAAGCGTCTGATTCTTTGCTTTTTAAATAAAATTGTTCAGTTTGATCTATTCAGATTAATTGCATTTGAAATATTGATCTAGGATGGATAGCAGGATCAGACTTTGTCTACACTTCTCTTTACTCATATGCAAACCTAGATTTTAGTGTGGAAGGGATTTTTTTTTTTAACAAACACTTTCCAAAGCAAACTTATCCTTAACTATGACTGCCAGATAGAAAAACAAAATTGCAACATAAGGACTATAGTGACGGGTCATTCATAATAAATCAATAAACGGATCTCACAAGCTGTATGTAGCCCATGACATGACTGATCAATTTAGAAAATTTTAGAGGAAACTTAAATTAAAAAATAACTTAACCTCTAAAAAGAATTAGTTTAGAAAAAAACAAAAAGATCCTTTCAGACTTGTGTACTCTAGCCATTAAAAACTGGAGTACACTCCAGTTAAGAAGTGAATACTAGAGGATGTTTGTTCAGGTATCGTTTCAGTCCAGATGTGCTGAGACGCACCAGACGTGTTCAGTACTTGTTTTTCTCTGGGTGCAGCTCAATTCAAGATCATCCAGTTTTGCCAAACATGCCCAGACATTTACCAGAGTCAAACTGACCATGTCATCCAAACCATGACAGGGAACCTAGAGACTGTATGATTGAAAATGATGTTAAAACAGATTTATCTGAATAACCTTGTTGATCATTCTCTGAGGTTGTAGAAGTAGAATTTACGACCTGGACAAATTACTACTGAATAATTATAGGCCGATCTCCAACCTTCCATTCATCAGGAAAATTATTGAACAAGTTGTTTCAACATTTAAATAGTTTCCTAATGATGACCAACAGCTTTGATGTCTTTCAGTCTGGTTTCCGTGGTTACCACAGTACTGAGAATGCCCTCATCACAATTTCTTTGACATCCACATAAATACAGGCTGTGGAAGAACCACAGTGCTGGTTCTGTTGGACCTCACAGTACTCAGCTGGTTCGAATCTTACATAAAGAACATGGATTTCTTTATTTCAATTGGAAACTTCTCATCAAAATGGACAGAAGTCGCATGTGGAAAACCCCGAGGTTCAATCCTAGGACTCTTCTTATTCAGTATTTATATGCTCTCACTCAGGTGCTACTCAGATGATAGACAACTCTATTTGTGACTCTGAACCATCCAATCACTGAATAGATGCTTAGAACAGATAAATGTGCGGATGTGTCATATCTTTCTCTAGCTGAACAGAAACAAAACTGAAGTTATTATCTTTGGACCTAAAGAGGAACAATCTAGAGTCAACACACAACTTCAGCTGGAAAGTAGAGATCAGGCTGAAACCTGGGTGTAGTGATGAACTCTGACTTGAACCTTCAGACTCACATAAAGACAGTTACAAAGTCGACCTTCTATCACCAGAACATCTCCAGGATGAGAGGACTAATGTCTCAGTAAGATTTAGAGAAACTCAACATTTATCTTTAGTTGCATTGATTACTGCAGCAATGTCTTCTCAGGTCTGCTTAAAAAAAATCAATCCTCCTGACTAAAACCAGGAAGATAGACCACATCACCCAATTCAGCCAATTCTCTAGATTTTTATTTTTATTTTTTATTGGATCTTTTTTACTGTCCTGTTTTTTTCCCTTGTTAGTAAATATTTAATTTGATTTAGTATTACCATTGTTTTAGTCTTTAGGTTTTACATTGTTGTTATGAGCCTCCCAGTGCAGTTTGAAATAAAGGATCACTCTCAAAAATTAGATTTCATCTGCTATTTCCATTTCATATTAATTATCATGAGTTTAACAACAAACTTTTACCAAATTCTTCCCAATGTCACTGAAACTGTAACATTTCTGCTTCGCGTTGTGTGTGCAGTCTTCGTCCTCGTGCTTCCTCCAGCTCGTCACATTCAGAACGCAGCGGTAGCCCGCTGGTCATGAACAGCACGAAGAGCCTGGATGCGGCGGCTCGCATCGCCATTCCCACTGAGGAGGAAGGTAAAGATCCTTTCCGTTTCCACCTCTGGCTCATTATTAGAATGTCCGCGCTCACGCTCTGCACCGTCTCCTAGAAGGAATTGTCTCCAACCTGAGGCGGATCCGTCTGCGGAGCAACAGCACGGGGACGCGGCCATCGTTCCGCAGAGGCGCGTCGCGGCGCATCGCCCACCAGCTGGAGACCCCAGAGACACCCAGGTCCTCCGCTGGAAACGTCCCCAAGTCTGCTTCCATCTCTGGTCTGTCCCTCATCATTACCCCAGGTAGGACCGTCAGGTTGAGACACTGTGCCTACTGCCTGGCAGCGAGGACATGAAACCACTGTGTGGAACAACTGCTGCATTCCATTGACCAAATAGCTGCGCAAATTGAAATTACGACAACAAATTTGCTTAATGGAAACACTTCAGATTTGAAAAACACATTTTTCGCTAAAGAGTTTTTTTGCTGGGATGAGGTGGTCTTTCAGCCTTATTGAAATAGATGTATTTCACAAATCTGCAATGGAAACTTTTTCGTATCACACAAGTCACATGATAAACAGCCAGATGTTAGTGTTGGGTAGGGTGACCAAACGTCCGTATTTCCCGGGACAGGACATGAAATACGGACATGTCCCGGGAAATACGGACGTTTTTTTGTTTTTTTTTTGAAAGTGCGGAAATGTCCTGGTTTTGAAATTATACGTTATAATCCCCCCCCCCGCCAACAACAGAAAAATGTGTCGTCCACCCCCCCCAACAAAAAAATAAAAGGATAATCCTTTTCAAAAACCACAGACATCTCTATGCATGGGAACAGAGTTCCCCCCACCCCCTCAAAGGTGTCCTGGTTTTCCCAAATGAAAATATGGTCACCCTAGTGTTGGGGGAAAAGAAGACAACAGGAAGTCGTGGGGGAATGATGGTGCAGAGTGTTTTTTATTGACTTATCGTCTGAACTATCTTATTCATGCTTCTTAATTAATGGAAACACCACAATTGCAGCTTTAATAAAACATTTAGGCGGTTAAAAATGTCAGTTTTTTTTATATAGACGAAGAACATAGACATGGTTTAGCACACACTGTAATGGAAAGACAGCTGATGATAAAAAATAGTGCAATCCCTGTTAGAGTGACATAATCATTTCAGTTTCTTTTTCTTTTTTTTTTTTGTGTTGTTGTGTAAACAGATGACTCGGCTGGTCCTCCTCTAAGTCCCAAATCGTCCCTGTCCTTGTCGTCCAACCCATCCTCCAGGGACTCATCCCCCAGCCGGG
Source organism: Brachyrhaphis terrabensis (assembly GCA_903067065.1). Lineage (NCBI taxonomy): Eukaryota > Metazoa > Chordata > Actinopteri > Cyprinodontiformes > Poeciliidae > Brachyrhaphis > Brachyrhaphis terrabensis. The sequence goes on from CAEGAG010195568.1 coordinate 14,000, forward strand.
ACCTGCCCATCAGCATCAGCTGCCTCAGGCCCCCGGTGGTCATCCACAGCTCTGGCAGGAGGTTTGGCTTTGCGCTGCGAGCCATCAGGGTCTACATGGGAGACAGCGACGTCTACACCGTCCATCACATGGTCTGGGTAGGTGGTCCTGCCAGGACAGTCCTGCTCTGAAGTTTACATGAACTCATCATCAGTGTTAAACACCAGTTATGTTTTGCACTTTTAGTGATGCATTTCAACCATTTTTGTATGGTTACACATAACATCAGTATAGACAGGCAATAGAAAAAAATAAAACTGGGGGGTAAAAGTAAAATTTATTCAGGACTTTATCAAATAGACATTGAATCAAAATGAATCCATTTTGATTGGATTCATTTGAAATTCTCTGGTCTCGGTCCAGATGATTAATGATACCTCAGTGTAATTTTCAGCAGGTCTGCAGCGTTCCAGAAGATGAATATTTTATCCATTTCAAATCTGGTTAGAATTTTGGGGGATAATTGTTCAGTTGGAATATCCAGAGATCAGGTGATATTTGATAATGTCATGAATGCTAACGCTGGTTAGCATGGCCACCGATGATGTTTATCAACTCACTGATAAACTTATTTTATCAGTGAGTTGTTTCTCATTTATCTGTCTCGTAGCAAACTGTCACCACAACAAATATGGAAAAAACATATTTTTAAGTTACATGCTTCAACTTCAATGGAACATTCATACAGTATGTAAACATATGACTGGTTCTGGAGGCAAGTCAGTCAAAATTTTATGTAGATGTTAAAATTTCACATCAACGTGACATTGTTTTTTCCACTTTTTTGGAAATTAAACTCCGGCAATGCAATAACAGGCAAGCAAAGTGGGCTCTGTGTTCATGTTTGTTTCATATCATGAGATTTTTTAGTGTAGGATCCTAACAGAAAGTGAAGGACTAGTTGTTTCTGTTGTGTTTGGGTTTGCATTCAGTCCGTTGAGGATGGCAGTCCAGCACACGAGGCAGGACTGAGGGCGGGTGACCTCATCACCCACGTCAATGGGGAATCAGTCCAGGGTCTGGTCCACACTGAGGTGGTGGAGCTTCTGCTCAAGGTATGGGAACAACATGAAGCATTGGAGTGTTTTAGGTGTTATTTCTGCAATAATGCAGCATCCTGTTTACCTGGAACTCAGTTTTTTTGGCCGATTGTCTATTGGCCAAAAACCTGGTTAGACTTTAAAAAGTCTAACCTGCTGATTCCGAATTTGGCCTATACCAATTCTTACCCCTTCTTTGTTGACCATATTTCCTTCTCCTTTCACATGAAATCCCACTGAAATGCATTAAAATCTGTGGTAACAATACAAGTTTACTGATTATGAGTACTTAATGCAGGGCAGTGTAAACCTGCCTCTGGCTCTGCAGTTGGAGACATTGCAGGTGAGAAAAACAAGAAAAAACACAAAGATGCCAGTTCCCTTCGTTCCCAGGCTTTTAAACCCTGTAACAGACACAGCTAATAAAGCTGGCCTCGATTCATACTGCTTTCTGTTTGCTATTCTCTTTTGGACAGAGCGGCAACAAGGTGACTCTGCAAACAACTGCGCTGGAGAACACTTCCATCAAGGTGGGACCAGCCAGGAAGGCCAGCTACAAGGCCAAGATGGTGAGGCGCAGCAAGAAGAGCAAGAAGAAGGACGGGCAGGACAGGTGGGCGACTTCACCTATTGTCTGGGAAACGCTCTAAACAGTTAGGCTGTTAACACACCTTAACTTGTTGTTTTTGTCCAGTACTAGGCGTCGCATCTTTAAGAAGCTGTCGAAGCACACGGCTCCGCCCCCGATGCAGAGCAGCCGCAGCTTCTCCTCCGGCTTCCCCCAGTCGTCCAGCGACAGCCTCTCCGGCTCCCCCACACCGAGCCTGTCCCCGGGGCCCTCCACACCGTGCCGCTCCCCGGCCCCTGACCACTCTGGAGGTGAGAACTTTAGGCTGCCTTCACATGGCAGGTCTGGATGCTCACTTCCCTTTTTTTTTTGTTTGCTTCTGTTTTATGATAATTCATGCTACTAGTTAAATGCGACTGTAGTCAGACTTCTGTGTAAACGGTTTCCGACCCCAAAGCGACCTGCGTGCGCAGATGAAGAACCTAACAGTAGCACTTTGTTTATGGCAGTAAAGATGGCCGCCATATAGCATCTGGATGGATATTAAGGTTGTTTAGAGCGACAGCATGGTGAGCAGTTCGTCACCAGACGAAGGAAGCTGATAAACAGAAAACCCAGCTAACAGCTACGGCCTTTAGTGGAGCATTGACTGCAGCTCCTGACCCACTTCTGTTTGATGTGGTGGTTGGAATGTGATACATTCACTGACTCTGACTTTTTACATCATTTCATTATTATAATTTTCAACCATTGTTTACGTCCAGATTTACCGTCCAGAAGAATCTGGTGCAGAATTATGATATATGTCTCACATCACCGACGTAAAAGTCAGAAGAAACATGATGTGACTGTTCACCTCAGGTCAGATACATAATATCTGATGTAGCTCCACATATGGAAGTGGTTCAGATCAGATTTGGGGTGAAAGTATCAAAATTGGTGCGTTCAGCCTGTGGTGAAGAAGTCTGACTCGGGTAATTGGTCTGCTGCGTGAACGTAGCCTGAGTCAGGGTGAGTGTGTGTGTGTGTGGGGGCGGGGGGGTGTTGCTGTAGAGGAAACATTTCTGGTAAATCTGAACTTGTTCTTTATTTCTGTCCTGTTCCATCAGATTCCAGCTCGTCTCCGAGTTCCAGTTCTCCCAACTCGCCGGTGCCACAGGCGCGCCCCAGCTCCCTCCATGTTCACGGCCGCTACGCCAAAGCCGGGCGCTGCAAGTCCACCAGCAGCATTCCCCCTTCCCCTCTGGCCTGCATCCCCCCCCCTCAGCCGCTCTCCCCTCAGTGCTCTCCATCCTGTCTCCAGAGCCATCCCAAGTCCCTGCAGGGCTTCCACGGGAAAACACTGTCCCCCCCCATGGTTGCTCGCCACTCGGTACGCCCACGCAGCGTAGAACCGCCGCGCTCACCCTTGCTCAAGAGAGTACAGTCTGCAGAGAAGCTGACGGGAGACAAGTCGGGAAAGGGAGGTTACCATGGAGACAGGAAGGCATACAGTACCCGCCGCCATACCATGGAGATGCCACTATCGGAGGGGGAGGGCCTGGAGGACGAAGACGGGGACACCACCACTAGCTTCGTGTGTGTGGGTGAACACGGCCGGCAGGGGCTGAGCCTCGGGGGGCAGAAGGAGGCCCACGACCCGGCTGGCACGGGCGGGAACCACCAGCGGCCCGCCGCCAGCTCACCTCAGCACTGGGGCAGCAGCCACCATCCCAAGGAAGTGATGAGGAAGCTGGCTCTGTCAGAGCGAAGGGATTCGTTTAAGAAACAGGAGGCAGTACAGGAATTGAACTTTGACGTGGAGGAGGCGGAGGAGACGCCGAGCCTGAAGCCAGAAGCATTTACAGCGTCCTGGATCAACCCGTCTCCGGCGGAGTCCAGAGGGACGGCGGATGGAGGCGGAGCTCAGCAGAAAGCAAAGTCTAAAGGCAAAGAAGGGTTTTAGTTCTCCCTCAAACGACGCATCACATGGCCTTGCATGAACCCAGGAAACTGTGACCAAGTCAACAATATTCTATCAGAAGACAAGAAATCCACCCATCAACCCATCAATCCATCAATCCATCACTGGCCCCAGACAAGACAGACAGACACTGACTGCTAAACTGATTACTTCCTCTCTTAGTTCTCAGATCACTGTGGCACCTGTAACTGATTTAGTCTGTAAATATTTTATTTTCATTGAAGAAACTTATTTATGGCCTTTTAGACTTGTTTCTGTTTTTTAAGGCCTTTGATGTTTCAGCCAGACAGCAGGTTGCTGGGCAGCGCAGTCAGGAAAACAGTTGCTTCTCTTCACATGTTGCACTATAGAACTTCACAACATGCTTTCTGCCTCACATCCAGATCGTTAATCCTGAGTATTGTGTATGCATCGCCATACCATGTTGCCAAAGCTAGCTGTAGCCTTAGCATGGTTTTTAGATGCGATATGGATGAAGGCTCTTCCTCTGGAGTTGAACCTGCTGCAGCTCTCTGACTGGGAACAAGATGGGACTGTGTGTGTGTGTGTGTGTTTGTGCTTCCAGCCTGCTTCTCATGCCTCGACGCCATCAACAAACATGGCTTAGTTGACTTTTATTGAGTTTTTAGCGTGTTTTTATGAAAAACAGTTTACATTTTCTGCCAAGTCGTCCTGGTTTCTGTTCAGTCGTAGATGAGTCTTCAGAATTCCACAGGCGAATGAAGGAACAGGTGAACTTTTGTATATTTTGCTATGGAACTGTCTTGTTTCAGTGCTAATAATAACCTATGCTATAGACTTGTACTGTATAATGGTGGACCTTATAGCAGCTGTGTTCTAGTGATGTTTTGTGGCCTTGTGAGAGTAGATGGAGTCGGATAAAATCAATCTCCTTCTGTCGTTCAGTTCAGAGTTTTGTCACATCTGTTTTTCTACAGTTTTATGTTTAAATGTGTGAAAAGGTTAGTCACCATTCTGAGACATTGATTTCAGATTTAAATGTTTTGTATGTGTGAACACAAAGGACTTGGTTGTTTTTTCTCCACTTATCACTTTTTCTTTAAATTCAGAAAATGTTTAATTAGTCCTGTCTAATAAACTTTTTTTTTTCCACATTAAAGGGAGATTGAACTTGGATTGGTAAAAGAAGCTGAGCTCAGAAGAAAAGTTGCACATGATTCAGGATTAAATAAACTTTTTGAATTTTCCACAGTTTAAGAGTAGAAATGAATGGGAAGTTCTTCAGCAGTATCCATTCACGTTCATCCATTTGTATTTGAAGTATTTTTTTTTTTTAATCATGTAGTGAATTAGGATCTGCGAAGTCTCCTTGTTTCTGGAACACTGTTTATTCTCACAAAACTTTTCCACTTACATGTTTGTGAATTAAATGTGTTCCTCCCAAATCAACTAATAGCAATTGGGAAAAGCGTACCACATGGTTGTCTGCTTCAGACTGGTGTGATATTAATTATTCTCGTATTAAAAGTGCTTGAAATAAATTAAATGCAAAGAACTCAAGCCCTGGCCAAAACAAATCTTTTGCCTTGTCGTGTCTTCCTCTTTTGATAATTACTGTGCTTATATGAAGCTGTGGGTAAAGCAGCTTTTGGCTGTTTACACTTAAAACATTATAACCAGAATGTTAGCATAGCTCTGCAGGAGTTTTCTTTTCTAAAGCATCTTTATTTTAAAAATTTAAACCATGTTGAATTCAAAATTAGGAACTCGTAGCTACAACATCTCCAAAATTGAATGTTATTTTTCCTAATGAATCGACACTTGCCTGACAAGAACACAAGCTAAATAGTAAAGTATGGAGTGACAACAGAAGGGATAAAAAAAAAAAAAAAATCAACTTTTTTAAAATTATTATTTACATGTCCTGTCTGGCAGTGTGGCACACAGAACTGTGTGAGAAAGGAGTGGAGGACAGAAAGAAACATAAAGAGAACACAAATCAACACCCCAGTATCTGCCTCTAGACCTGCAGAAAAAAAAGAAAAAACTAACAAAACAAGAGAAACCACAGCAACACATATATGCATCTGTAAGTTGTATTTAGAAGCAACATAAAGAATCTGGAAAAACATCTGAATCTAAACTTTTTTTTTTCTTTTACCTCAAGAGGCTTAAATATGGAGCTGAACACTGAGGTTTAGTGAGCATGTAGCTAAATGACTAATTTGAATACAACATCAATAGTTTGCATTACTTATTTCAGAGAATGAAACTCGTACGTCTTATTACACACACAGTGAAATATGCTTAGTCTGTTTTTCGTAATGTGCTGATAACGACTGACAGATAAAACACCCAAATTAAGTGCATCAGGAAATTAAAATATTGATTAGACTAAAGAAAAAGACATGCCAGTAAAATTCTATGCACTGAATACTTGGGGCTCCTTTTGCATGAATTACTGCATCAATGCCGTGTGGCATACAGGGAGTGTAGAGACCCTGAAATATGAGACAACAAAATGATCTTTGAAATGTTAGATACAGTAAGCCCACAATTATTCATACACCTGACAAATTTAAAATTAAAGCAATCTTAGTAATATTACTGTACTGCTTTGGAGTGGATCTGCGAAAGAGATCAGACATGAATTCATGTCCGCAATTAGAGTAAGGATCACCTAATGATTAGGGCTATGGCAAAGAGGAGTTCCAACCTTAACCCTCTCCAGGCAGATGTTGCAGATTTGCAACAGCTAAATGCTGTTGAAATGCTGTTTCTCTCAAAAAAAGTCTGAATTGTATATTACTACCCCATATGATCATTTTCTCCAAATATCAGATTTTTCCTGCAACTACAACTTAATTTGAGCCTGAGAGGGTTAAGAGACTTTGAGCTGATTACCAAAGATTCATTTGGTAAATGTAGAAACATTTTTGTTATGATTATTAAGAAGGGTATATTTTTTATTGGCTGTCCATTAAAAGTATAACCATAAATTACTTTTTAAATTGACGCTACTTTGATCTTGTAAAATCTCTTGATTTAATAAAATTTTCCAGGGAATGATTTTGGGCCTTATGTGTTAACTAGACATTTTCCTGTTCTATAGTTTTATTCTGGTGAAAAAAATATATGCCAGAATGCCTTTTAATTTAATTCTAAATGTTCTGTACTCACAGTGGTTGTAATTGAACAATTATTAAACATTATATGTGTTTTATTCCGGTTTTTTTTATTAATTGCTTATGTCTTTTAGTGTTGCAGGTTTGATTTTAGAATTATATCACTGTTTTGTTTTTATAATAGCTACAACTCAAATCCTTGCTTCAACAAAGAAACCTTCAAAACCACAAGTTTTATGGCTGCTGTTACAGGCGTGATGTTCCTTCTTAAAACATTAAAGATCTCAGGCTTCCTGTTCTCTGTTGGACACTTCACAACAAATGAGAGCAACTGTTGACTGAATCAACATTTGCAATCATGTCACTGCTCTCTAAAGGTATTGTAGTTAGTTTCTGTACCTTGACTCCGAGACTGGGGCTTTAGTGCTGTAGTGCTGCCAGACATGACGGAGCTGTGGGTGGCCCTGTACTGTACATGGCATTTTACAGGGTAAAATGCAGGGGCTTTGAACGCACCCCTGAGGAGCTCCAGTGTTCTTGATAATTGTGTCACATGTGCGTTTGGGAAAAGTGTGATATTAGGAAAAACATAATGCCAGAGTGTTGCCATGCTTGCAAGTAATGCATACCCAACTAAAACCTGTTAAGATCTTTCTGCTTTAGGTTCATTGCAAACATAGACCCCAGATAATGAGTATTCTAGGAAAACATAAGGGACAATTACCTTGTCAATACCATAGTGGCTTTATTATCATTAGGGTTTCCGAAGTTGCATCCGGCTCTAATGTTCTGGGAAATCTTACTGAAAATGTTTAGGTATGATTTAGGGCCAAAAACGAAAGCACTTATCATTTATGATCAAACATATTAACTAACATGTTTGATTTTAATTTAAATTATTTTAATAGTTGCAATTGAATACTCACAAAAAATATTTTTTTCTTTTGTAGAAATGGAACATTAAGACAAGCGAGAAATGGACCACAGTTTATCAAAAATATATGCAAACAATAGTTATGTGTAGCACGAGGTAGTTTACAGTGAAGTTAAATAAAGTGCAGGCAGGTACAGTTGGAGATCGATTGGTCGCTTCAAGTTTCCAGCTTAGAAGATGAGCTCTCTGAAATCGGTCGTTCTTTTCCGCGTGGTTTCGTTCGTTTTCGTTCACAGCTCTGTAGTTCCCACGCACTCTCCTTCCCTGCGTCGTGCTGAGCTGGAAAATGGCTGAGCGTAGGGCCAGGGAGTTATGAACCGGGGAAGTACGGCGCAGTTAAAAGTTAAATCAGAGCTGTGGCCAGGAGGTTCGGACACAACAAGAACACAACGGTTTGCAGCGGGGACACGGCGGACTTCTCCTCGGTCGCTTCGAGACTGTTAAAGCCCCACTGCAGAAAAAGCGAGAAGACCCAAAAAAAACCCATCCGCGGGTGAGTTTTTCCTCAACTTATTGCACATTTCCAGTACAGCAAGGCAGGCAGCTGCCAATGTACTGGAAAATGGTGGAAGTTCAATTTTGTTCCTGTGCCGTGTGGACGCAGAGCCATGCTTGCGTTGTTTGTCAATGCTAAAGTTTATTTTTTCACATTTTTTCCCCAATGTTTTTTTTTCTGTTGCTCTGAAATTTTTTGCTGGAAAAAGTATAACTTCGTCTATTCGCACTTCCCTCTGTGCTAGCGCTTCGCGACAGTGACGTGTATAGAATGTTGATCTATAGTCAATAGCTAAGTAATGTACTTTAAATACATTTGAAATTAAATGTTTAGCTTATTGAGTTTTTGCATTTATATAAGCATGGCACTAGTAACCAAACAAACCATTAACCAAGTGTAACTAGTTGCTGAAGTTGTCCGTTTGGTGTTTATTGTTCGTATTTTTCCTCATAATGCTAACATTCAGCGTTTTGCTCTTTGTTGCGTTGCGACGGTAAAATGACATTTAATCCAGTAAGTCAGCCTGTAGCGTGCGTGCGTGTGTTTCAGACTGAAATGCGTGCACGTACTTCATGCGAGAACACGATGTAAGCCTTGCGTAGTCGAGAATATGATTGTTTTTTGGACATGGTTTCCGTCGAGCAGTAACAGTGACTCTAAATCCTGCTATTTGTTTGCATAAAACAACTGAGCTTGCATATAAAGCCCTTTTTATTTGGCTTAATTACCGAGTCAGCCTGAATGCAACCAAAAGGTCCTTCACACTGCTCTCTGTAAAACATGACCTGAGGCAAAACTTAGTTTTGTCCTAATGTTTAAATAAGAGAAAATGTAAGTTAAATTTTACAATAATTTCAAATTTAAATTCTTTTAAAAAATAATTTAAAAGAAAAATGTATTATCTCTTTTGTCGGTGACATACATTTTTTGCTTCAACATTTTTTTTTCTATGTATAAATGGGACACTGAAGATTATTTAAAAGTTGCACTGATCAGGATTTGTGGCCGACTGCCAATCTCAGTTTTATAAAGTTTTGACCTTCCAATACCAATTTTGCCCTATTCTGTTTTTTTCTTAAAGAACTATAAGAAAAACAATAAACAAATGGCATTAAAATATGTTTTTTCTTTTTTCTCTCTCTTTCGGGGCTTGAGCACTGAGCAGCCATCTATAAGTGAAAAATATCTAACAGAGACTTGCTCTGAAAAGGGTTTTACAAACAAAGAAAGAATTGGTTACAGTGTTTACATTTAGTCATTTTAACCATTTCAGATTAACAGCTAGCATGATTAGCAGCAGTTTTTATGTGTGCTCCTGATAGAATTTAGATCCTTTCCTCTGAGGTGTCCAATGTTTCATAACCCACAAGTTTCACACCTCCACATTTTAAAAGTTAAAAAAAGATTAAATAAATCACATTTGCTGTACTCTGTTCACCCTTTCTGTTTTCTGCTGCACGTCTTGCGCTCTCTAGCAGGCTGGACATGTTACAAAAATATTTTTTATGTCATCTTAATACATTTGATTGACTCACTAACAGTACTGTATATATAGCAAAGACTACTGTTTTGAACATACAGTGCATTAGTTGGCTGTAAAAAGGTTTAATATCTGAGTCTTCTGCCAGTCAGTTGCTGGTCAGAGTAGACCAAGTATCCAAATTCCTCTGTGTCTATTTTTACAATGTTAACTCTTAAATGTCTAACCAATGTTGATGAATTCTTGTCTTATTAATGCTTTGAGGTTATCATGATTTGGTGCTTTCTGTTTCTCTCTCTCTGCTTTGAAATTTGGGAAGGTTCCCAGTAGGGTAAAGATAAATATTTTGTGAGTCCAAAGTTTTGTTTTATGTTTTCTTAATATGTTATGATAATGAATCCCGTTAGAAAATCCAGATGGCTCCTGGAGTGATGGAAGAGGTTGGTCATGGATGATGTTGCACACAGCTGTGTGTGCAACATCAAGTGATTGCACTTATATTAATATAATTAATATAGGCAGTTATGTTGATTATATTTGAACAATGTAATATTTTTCATTTGCTGGAAAACTGAAATGTGTCTGAAAATGTAAAAAAAATCTGAGATTAGTTGTTTTGCTCATAATGTTTTAGTCCTTTAAAAATGAGAGCAAAAACAATTTTAAACACTTTGCAGAATCATTCATTGCTCTATTGAACCACAACATTTCTGTAGAACCTAAACAACAGAAAAATGTGGAACTCCGGCTATTGATTTATTGGATTGTTTTTTATTTACTCCATAATTACACACTTTTTGGGGTAATATTAGAAAGGAAAAAGTGGCATTTGGGAAAAACACGTAATTTGGAAAATAAAACAGATTATAAAGAGCTTTACGTTAGCTGATTGCTTTAACTGATACTTGGAAGTGGTGTTAAGTTAGGCATTTCTTTTCATTGCCATGAACATATTTAAGTGAAAGAGCCTAGTTATATGAGTTGATTATAACAACTAAACCTAAATAAACTTAAACGGTGTCTATATGTCCTGGTCAAAAAAACCAGCAACTTTGTTTAAAGATTCAAGTTTTCATTTGTAATTTGTCTTTTTGAAAAACATTAACTGAAATCTCAGGTACGGTCATGTCAACATTTCTGGCAGGAACAATGAATAGTCACGTCTGGTGCTGTTGGCCTGTTCTTCAGGCCTGTGGTGCAGCAGGTTTTTCAGATCCATATGGACACTTTTGACTGAGGCCAACATGCATCCATCGCCAGGGGAACATAAGGACAACAAAGTAGCTGCCTAATATTTTGCTCATAAAGTCTAATGACTGTTTTTAAGTTAGATCACTTGGTGTTAATTACATGCTGTCTTGTATGTTGTGATGCGTAGATCAGTAATACATAGTAGATTGGTGAGGTTCATCATGGCTGGTAAGGCACTGACCTCTCTGTAGTTGGATATACAAAAGTGTAAGGCCCAAATATTTTAATTTTGACTTTAATTGAAATGCTTAGTTGCTTTGGTAACTTTTACCTGTGCTTTAATCACTTCCATACTATTAAGCAAAACGACAGAACACAAAATATTTAATATTAGGTCATAATATTAGGTTCTTTGGCCCCCTTTTATAAATAGAAATTTATGTAAACTCTCACCTTCGTTTGCATACAGCGCCCATCCACCTATCCTCCATGGACATCATGAAAATCCTCCATGCTTGCCTTCATTTTTAAACATCTGACTGTTTCAATGGAGATGATTGCCATGGAGACCAGTCCTCCTGGTTGGGTTCTATTCCAAATGTATTTTTTATATTTTTCTGATTGTTTTCTGTCTTTTCAATGTGCATGGGGCTCAGCACTGCCCCCTACCAATGTGGTATGGTACTTTCTGCTTCACCCTGAACATTGTCTCTTCACATTTGTGGCCAATCAGAAATTCTAAGATATCACACACATTCATTAAATTTGTTAAACAGACTGTGGAACTCTCAGTCGAATATGTGTCATGAAGAAGAAAAAACAGAAAAACTAACAAAAAGTGCCATTTTATAGTCCAGAAAATACGGTCCCTATTTTACTTGTCATTCATGGTGACAGGTGAGTCTCCCCTAACTGCATTTCACTGCTATGGATGTTTAATGAGGGCTTAAGTGTGTTAATCTGAGATTTTAAAATAAGAGCACCTGTTCTTGATATCCTGCTGCTCTTTTTATATTATCTCTGTTGTGCTCCCTTATTGTGTGTTAGTTCTCATATAGTACAGCCACCACGAGCATTCGGTAAAGAATGATATGAGAGTTTCCAGGTCTTGGTTCCTTTAATAAAGCTGAGAGTGGTCTACAAAAAATACAGAAGACAACATAAGATGAAAGCTATTATTTTCGATCGCCACAAACGGCTATTACCAATTTGTCCACTAGATGGCAGCAAGAGACAACAAATAAACTACAAACCACATTATCATAACATCAACTCTTAAAATTGCCATATTGTATATATTT
>CAEGAG010195597.1:0-29008 GCA_903067065.1 Brachyrhaphis terrabensis
AGATAAATACATATTTTAAAAAGAACAAATGGTCTATTATTTGAATTTTATGTATAATTGCAAATTATAAAAAAAAAATAAAATAAAAACGACTCGAAATGACTTGAAATTAAAGGTTCCTGACTTGAGACTTGACTCGACTTTTGCCTGTCTTTACTTGAGACTTGACTCGGACTTGAGGACAGAGACTTGAGACTTACTTGAGACTTGCAACACAGTGACTTGGTCACACCTCTGGTTAACAGTTCCAGAAGGGAATATTCATTCATTCAGACTATTCATTCAGCTCAATGTTGGTTGCATCCTGATCAGACGCCCACATCAACTGACTTCTCAAGGTGCAAAGGGAACTCTACTCTTAGCTTCACTCAGATGACGGCGCTCCCGACACTCCCTGTGGAGCTGAGTCCGGCCATCCAATGGAGAAAAGTTATTTCAGCTGGAGGTGAAGATTTGGACTGAGAAGGCAGCGGGAGACCCCTCCATGTGGGCTCACCACCATGACTCCAGGAGTCTTAAACTGACTTTTAGGGTGTTTTTATTTCCACCTCACAGTTTTGTTTTATTTTGTTTGTGACATTATATCACACTGTATCATCAGTTAATGAGTTGTTCAAACTTTTACAAAATGGTAGCTCATGAATTAAAAGAAACTCCTTCACAATCACTGCCTTCATCTTTTTTGAGGAATTTCCCCGTTTTTGCAGCTCTCTGATGTTTGCTACCCATCTCCACTGACAAAGAATCTTATAAAGGTTTGTTTGGTGCTTGTGTGTTGCTCTGTTGGATCGGCGTTTTGACAGCTTTGCTGATGGATTGCGAGGGGTGTGTAGAGTGGAAGTGTCTGAAATGATAGAGTCAAATGTTCAACATCCTGCCTGCTCCACACCAAGACTTCCTCGCAGAACTGCAGCTTCTCAGCTTGCCTCCAACAGTTTTTTTTTTTCCTCGAGGTCCCCTGTGGATGCTCATCCGGGGGTGGGCTGGGTAGACTTACTTCCAAACGCTCTGGAAGTCTGCACACTTGAAGTCACAGAGTGAGCCTCTTACCAAAATCATATTTAGCAGTTGGGATTTTTTTTTTTTTTTTTTGAAAAATAAATTTGTGACTAGTTTGTTTATCTCATTGGAATGTTGTGGTAAAAAAAAAAAAAAAAAAAGCAGTGTAATGCAATGTGATAGGTTTTTCAATTAGCTTGGATTATTTCGACTGTGCAGTTTTAAAGAGAACCACACCAGCTGAACTCCCTGAAAATTCGGTCAGAATTAAAATCTTCATAATTATATGAGCAAAAGATATGCTTCACTATTTTAGTTTTGGTTGTTGCTTTTTTGGAAGCGATGAGATAGCAATGAGACAATCAAAAGATTATTTAATTCATTGAATTGTTGCAAAATCATAATTTCACAAAATGTCTAAACAATTAAGTGAGATTATGATTACAAAGGCTTGTAATGAAACCCTTTCCCATCTCTCAGTTCAGATATTTTGTGAACTTCAAAAAGATTAAGTTGAAGCAAAATAAAGGTACAATCAGCAATGCCACACACTCATCCTCCCTCTTGCAGCCTCCACTTACACACGCACACACACCCCCACGCATGGTGACTATCATCAGCCTTCAGCAGCACTGTAGGCAATGAATGGCACTCCAGCTGGTGATCAAAGCCGGATATTGGAGCCAGGATGCAGAAGGGTGGCTCCACCTCCTGTACCACAGTCTCGTGGCTGTGGCTGCTGCTCCAGGTTGTCATCCTCCCCGACTTCACCGTTATTTATCTGTGTCAAACCGGCGCCGCTCACTCCTGCGAGCTCGGCGAATCCTTATTACCGGCGTTGCCTCCTCTGCGCTGTCGAATAAGTAGGTGGCGCAGAGTTCACTCGTCTCCGATAGATACAGGTAGTGGCGGGGCTCGAAATGACTCCTTGCGGTGTTGTTTCTGCAGCCGTTCTTTTTTTGTGGAACTCCAAAGCTTCGGGGTTTTCATCCATTGTAATTGCCTTTGGGCTGAGAAAGGGGTCAGGACCATAGGAGCCAGAGGCAAGCAGCTCGCACGGCTGCAGCTAGGGCTCAATATTTCAGGCTCTGAGCAGACGTCTTCTCCTCCCCTGTGGTCCGAGAGGGGCTGTGACATATTCAGGCAACAACAGCCGCGGTGCCTTTATTACACGCGGTGTACACACGCACACACACGTGTGTGTTCGGCCACACACCTGCACTCTCTTCACAACAGTGCAGAGAGATGCAGGCGTCTCATAAGTTCTCTATCAGGTATCGATCGAGCCTCGGCGGGCCGCCGGGGGAACGTTTGTCGCTCCGGTTTTCAGAATGTTTCAAAGCAAAAGCTGAGCTGTAAAAATAAAAGCGGTTTTGCTTTTTTTGTTGTTTTTTTTTTTTTCGTAACACTTTATTTGAAGGGGTGTGCATAAGACTGCCATGCCACTTTAATGCACTTTTAATGCTGGCCTTAGTACAACTTTGCACTAAAAGTGTCGTTAGTTACTAAATGAGATAAACATTCATAAAGACTCCTTCATGTTCATGACCGTTGTTATGTTTATGACAGTATCATGTCAGTCTCAAGCACACCCTTTCAAAGAAATTGGTTTTTTTTTCTCCCAATGAAATGCAAGCAGTTTTGATTAATTAATACTCAGACCTCGCAATTAACTGAATTTAAAAAACTATCATCCAGCCCCACTCCTAGTATCTGAATAAATTTGCTGGGCAGCTCAGTTGAGGAGGATCCAACTGCTGTTCAACAAAAGGTGAGTAGTACAAAAAGTAGTACCAAAAAGAAAAAAACATTTTGAAAATGACCTTATAAATTTACTATAAAGTAACAAAGTGAATTCAAAAGTGACGACATCATGTTGGTTTCTAGGTGGTGGACTTGATCTAGTGTTTGATTGGTTTTACAACAGTCATTGTTGTAGACATTGTTTGCTTTATAGCTCTTAGCATCAGTCAAAGTCTGTCTCCAACATGTAAACCCCAACAAGTTTGTTGCGAATTGGTTCTACATAAAATACAACTGATCTGAATTGAATTAAACACTGTGCAGATGGAGCTTTCTCTCTGTCTAATTATTATATTTTTTCCAATAACTCACTGAAACAAGTCTGACAGACCAGATATTTCAGAATCTATGTTAGAGTCGGTCAATACTGGCTTCTCCACTCTAGTTTTTATTAACCCCAACCAATCCCCGTCAACCTAAATACAAAGTATTTACAATACTTTTTTTTTTTTGGCAAAACCCAGCACTGGATATCCATACTTCATTACCCAGCTGTATTAATATATATATATTTTTTTTTTCGGCAACATGATGAAAACCTCATAAAATCCCGCCCCTCGTTCCTCACTGTCTGATTGAATTTTGACTTACACGTAGCCTCGCTTGTTTGATAGTGAGGGGGAAAAAAAATAAAATGAAGCGTTGCACATTACTACAGGGATCACCGTTTCTTCTCCATGCATCAGATATAACCTCCTCCTGCTCGCTCGCACAGTGTGGGAAGCTGGTGGGTGTAACGCTTCATTCTTGGAGGCAGATAGTTCTATCTGCGGATAAGAATGCGCTGTCATCGGCCTTAGTCATTGCAACAGGGAGCATTAATCACTGGGTATCAAAGAGGGATGTAAACAACTTAACCTGATATTTCAGAAAGTGGCTGTTCTTATGTCGGTCCGTGTTCAGCATGTTATTAGAGTAGTACTACCGATACGCCATGGAAGGGCTGCAGCGTGTCCAAAGCTTTCAACATTTTATAGAATCAGTATGGCTGTATTGTTCTTTATGAGTCAACAAATCCTATACAGACACATTACAAGGAGTAGTAAATCTGATCAGATTTACTATTACTTGTACATTTTTGCAAGAGAGGAATGTGAGAAGTTCACTGAGTTCTCTGAGTGAGTCTTGCCTCTAAGTTCAGGACTCTGACCTTCTTCTCCTAAGCTATTCTTTGGTAGATTTCAGCAACAATTTGTTCTGTGTTTTGCATTGTTGCCTCAAAGCAAGAATGTCCTGAGTTCAGATCTATTCTGGAGTGTGCATGGCTTCCCTCCGGGTGTCCTGGTTTCCTCCTAAAGCCTGAAGACATACTGAGGTCTGAGAAAGTACTTTTCCTCCGTATAGATTCACTCGTTGATTTTTTTTTTTTTTGTTAAACTGAAATGTTTGAAATCAAACCGTTTTTATATTAGAAAAAGATAAACTAAGTAACAACAAAAAGCAGTTTTATTAAAGGAAAACATCTGCCGAAGCCAGCCAGGCGTCTCTTATGTGAAAAACTATAAACCCTAAACCCTACGATTGGTTTCACAATCGTTGATGGCGACGATTGTAATCAGGTGTTTGGAATAACAATGTTTGTGTCTTTCAGACTTTACTAAGGAGAAATTCTGGTCTACTCTTCTTTGCAGAATTGTTTCTCAAGCATTGACGGCATCTCAGTGAGATTTAAGGCTGTTTTCAGTCCAATAGATTCAGTTCAACTGAGGACCCAGGTTGCAACAGTTGTTTCATTTTCAGCTGGTGTGGTTCAGCTTCACACTGCACTGTGTGAAAACAAACCAAACACTCTGAAAAACCTGCTCACCCCCTCGCCTGTGGTGGCGCTGCACCAAAGACCACTGAGGGAAACGACATGAAAACCTCTGAACAAGACACTGAGGACATCTTCCTCCTTCACAAAATGGAGTGGTGTCAGATTTTAGCAGCTGTAGGATTCCTCCTTTGTCTTTAGCAAAAGACCACAAGTCATTTCTCCCGCTAGCACGAGTTATATTTAAACAAATTTACCCAGAATGCCCTGCACTACAGTCTACTTTCTACTTTCTGAGCGCTCTACAGACTGCTTGAAATCCACATTTGCATTCGAACTGCACTTCAACCCAACAGAGGCCGAAGTTTATAGATGGACCAGAAAGTGCACCCTAAGTCTGAACTTTCACTAGTCCAATAAAAATGCTTTGCAACTTCACTTTATAAACCCTACATGACTGGACTTCCTGCTGTGCTGTCCAATGGTCATCTAGCTGCTTAACCCAAGTGATCTTAAGGACAAAACCTGAAGACCGAACGTGAAGCAAAATTCACACTTCTATCAGCTGAGGCAGGTCACCCAGGCAACAAGGTCATCACACATTTGCCACCATCTTTAACTGCAGGTTTGATCCTTTGCATGTTGTTTAATCACTTTAACTGAATTAAGTGATTACTTTAGATCTCAACCCGTGCTCTGTTTTTATCTGGATGAGTCAATGGCTTCATGTGTGGCTTTCCTCTGGGTATTGTAGTCTCCACCATAAGGCCAAAATATGCATATTAAGTTAATTAGAGATTCTAAACTGCCTTACTTTATTTTACGAGTCTGTTTGTGAATATGCTGGCCCCCTGATGGACCGATGACCTTTTCCAGGATGTGCCCCCTCTGACCACTGCAGATGGGCACCGGGACGTGCACAGGCCTGATTAGAAGCGAGTGAGTACAGACAATGAATGGATGCATAAAGAGCGTCTCATCAGAAGCAGATTTAGTATAAACATCTCAACCGACTCAGAAGGCTAAAACAGAAGAATATTACTGCATAAGTTCATTTCTCTTAAGAGAAACATTTGAAACCGACAGTATTCTCTGTCAATCCTTACCCAACTTGAATATTTAGTATTCATTTGCAGAATATCAACCTATAGGCAATCAGTTAATCACATGATAAATTAAAACAAGCTCAATACTTTAAATCCTAATGATTAATTGTTTTGTTTTGAAGGGCAATTTTGATTACAGACATCGTAATACAATATCTCACGGTCTCTCTTGCATGCAATTTTTATTTCCTTTTACTTTATTGCTTTTTTTATTTTACATAGTTAAAATGTCTCTCAGTTCCAATGCTACATTTCATTTGAGAAAGCAAACATGCGCTATTATTCTATTATCAAAATATTACTTGAAAACAAATTTGAAACAACATTATCATTTACCACAAAAATCATTGGGACATTTTATCATTCAGCAAAATTACTTTTATTACAGGCCTACATGTGGCCCAATGATAATTTTCAGGCAACAGATTTAAATTATTGGAAACCATTTCAATTCATGTACAGTTTACGTAAATGTGTTTTCTTTCCTTTTTTAAAATAAGTTTGTAAAAACAATTAAAGCTGCAGTGTGTAACTTTCATAAAGAAATGCTTTTTATGCATCTGTTAAAACTGTCACTTTATCGAGACAGTCCAGTATCGGACAGATCATCTGTGAAAAGACTTATTAGCTCCTCTGCCTTCTCCCAGTGCTAGCTGCAGAAATAGACCGCTCAGTCAGAAACAACCAATCAGAGTCGGGAGGAGGGTCTTAGGGCTGTGAATCATGTTTATGTACGCACCGATTACAACCTCCATCTTGCTCTTCCTATAAGCTTTAGCGTCTTCCCGACAGTTCAGCCCGTCATGAATGCTAAAACTCGTTAGCATGGCCACTGATTAAGGCAGATAAATGGTTTTCCTAGAAAGGTCAGTTGTTTCTCCGCCACTGGCATATTGACCATTGCGTACAGGGTGACTAACATCACTAAGCCCCTCCCCCTGGCTCTGATTGGTTGTTTTTGATAGGGAGCGGAGCATTTCTGCAATAGTAGCACTGAGAGGAGTTGGAGGAACACTATTATGTTCACTATTATCCATCTCATACTGCCACAACATATTGACAGTTTTAATTAATATGTTAAAAATATATATTTAAAAAAAATAAAATAAATAAAAGTTACACATTATAGCTTCCATATTTTAATAATGTATTTAAGTATAGAGTTTTGCAAACAGCGATTAATTTAATACAATAAAAAAATGTGGAAATGAATGGGAACACTTCCTACATGCAGTGGATGCTCACAGCAGGACTCTCTGGAGGACTGGGATTAGGATGTAGCTGAAGTTCTTATTTTCTTTCCATGGCTGGGTTTGTCTCATAGGTGAGCTCCAGCTCATCCAGAGTTAGCCCTAGCTAATAGACTAGCGGTCAGCTTTGATCCATGGCGTTTTTAATATGACTGGAGACAAACACGGGGGAGATTAGCAAACAGTGCAGTTAATAACCCAACTGTCTGAACCAAGCTTCCTGACCGCTAATACCAATTACCGCCGGGCGTCGCACGCTCTCCTCACGGGCGCAAACTTTACATGGACACACACGAGTACACACGGTGAATCAGGAAGTGCTGCATCACTGTGATTTGACTTGTGTGTTGTTGTTTTTTTTTTCCTTTTCACTTCAGGCCTGGATGGTTCAGGCGCTGCGACCCCGTGATTGTGCCGGGCTTCTCTTTAATCCCTTTGGTTTCTCCTAAAATAAATCAGCCCCGTTGAATGGTGGGCAGAAGATCTCTAAATAATTACCTCAGAGCCTTCCTCTATCTCTCAGGGTAAGCCTCTATTTACATATGCCCAGGCAGGCAGACCTCTGACGCCGACTCACACTGTTTGTCCCGGTTTCCGAGAGCCTCCATCTGCTGTGTTTTCACTCTCACCTCCATTTTTCAAAAACCCTCAACTTCCTTTGTTTTTGTTTTTTTTTGTCTAAAATCTCCAAATTTTAGCAGAAATATTTTCAAAAAGACATTGATGTCTATGATTTTTCTTTTTTCCTGAACAATATCAAAAAGAAGGATGGGACAAAATCAAGCTGCCGTTCCGACACAATAATTGTGCGATGGAAATCATCGGTAACCCAATTAACGCGGCTCCGTGGCCCTTTGCTGCATTCGGATCGTGGTTTGATATGTTTTCTGATGCGATCTGACACTGTAGTTAGAGCAATCATTTCCCCAGCGCATGGTGGTGTGAGCAATGTAATTGCACTTTAGGGTTTCCGGTTATTGCGTTATGTAAATGACTCTGGAGTCATGAGGATGATAACTTAATGAAGTCTAAAAGTAAGTGCAGTTAATAAGACAAAGTAGGTTTTCTTATTCCAGGTGTTGTTGTCGAGCAAAACTAAGTTCGGTCACAAACTTCGCACCATTTTTTTAATTATTATTATTTTTGACAAAAAATAAAAACAGAAGACTTAAAGAGAGGACAAAAAATATTTGTATAATCTAAAAGTAAATAACCACAAAAAAAATGTACACACCTCTGGGTGAGGCAGAATCAGAACGTTTTTGTTGCACGCAAAATGCTACACTTTGTCTCTCACTGAACACACCGAGTCTATGACAGAACATGGTGGCTATGGGTGATGCTAACCACAAGGAAGCCTGGAAAAGTTCAACAGGACGACCAAGCAGCCAGAGCTACAGATGAACGGTTTGCATCAAAGCATATTCATGTCTTAGAATGGTCCAGTCAAAGTCCAAACTGACAGTCCTGTTGAAACTATGCTCAAAAGCTTCAACATGTACATGGGCAAACCTGGTACTGAAGTATAATTAAAAACAAACAAACAAACAAAAAAAAAACAGGCAGTTTAGATCACAACAAAAGATGATTTTTAAAAAGTATTGACTTGATACAGACGCATGACAATTACGCACTACTTTATATTGGTATATTATGTAGAATATCAATCTAAAATCTAGGAGGTTTATATCATGATAAAATGTGGGGGGAAAAAAAAGATCAAGGGGTGTGGAGGCTGTTGCCGGGCACGTTTACGTTAGTTACCTCCACTTTCTTTTATACTTAATTTTATTTTCAAAATATGATATCATCCCTGATGTATCTTTTTAAAAATAAAATGCTTTTGTTTTATAAAAGCTTGAAACTGTTTAGTGAAATCATTTTTTTCTGACTGTGAAAACATCGGAGTAAGGCGAGTTCCTTTGAAACCTGCAACATCTTCTTTTATTATCCCGATTCCAGTGGACAGGACCAGCAAACGGCGCTTTGATGAGTTTGGTTGATGAACTTTGGCGAGGCAGACATGCATAATAGAAGTGAAGAATGCGCTCCCCTCTAGTCTTGGTCTGTGGCTATTACAGCTGCTCCACGGTGGGCCCTCAGCCTAAATTTACATCAAAATCTTTCTGATCAGAGCAGCTGCTCTCAGCAATGGTCAATTCAAGGTTTTGTGTGTCTGCTCGGGTCCTTATGCCGGCTGGCAGATGTTCATTAGCCGGCTCGCCTTTCATCTCAGTATGGAGAACAATGGTCTGGCACGCCGTCCTGCTCTTTCATGAGCTAATAAGGCATCATATCTGACCTCAAACCAGGCAATAATCCATTCGCCGGCGAACACCTGGGATCGGGCCGCAGTTCAAGCCTCCAGTTTCCTGTGAACTTGACAAACTTTGGTGGACGTGTACGCCTCTCCACCGTCAGCCTGCTGGCTGTTTGTCTTACCTTTGACATCACATGAATCAAATCTGTGAACCGCCTCTATCTCTGTTATATTGTTGGATTTTTTGTTTTTTAGAGGGATGTTGTGTTCTGTTTTTAAGGGGAAGCTGCATGCAAGAGAATTTATTGCAATCAGTATGTCAGTCCTTTAGGATATCGTCAAAAGACTTTTTTTCTAGTAGTAAAATTCAAAATGACAAAATAATATATTCTCGCATTTCTAAATTTTTTGCCAAAAGTGATTTTATAAAAAAAAAAGAAAACACCTCTTTCTTTCCAAAAGATGTTTTAGGCAAAAATAAATAGATAAATGAAATCGCTGGCTTTGTTTACAAATTATAGTCCTCTTGCAAAAAGATAAGCACATTGTGAAAGCAAACTGCAGAAAAAAAAAAAAATTGGTTTTGATCCGTATCAGACTAGACCGAATGACTTTCCTGGTAAAAATTCTCCCTAAAACACTGAATTTTGGGTTTTTATTTGCTGAAACCAATTATCATCAGGATCCATAATCCGCAATAAACACCTGAAACATTTAATTCATTACACACATTCATTAATCTATATGTCTTATGTAAATAAATGTTATATTTTCTAAACTTTTTGATTATATTCTAATCAGTATTAAGGCCATAAGGAGAAAAAATTTACAAAATTACGAGACTATGGTGAAAATTTTACGAAAGTAAAGTTCTAGTGATTTTATTCTTGGATTACTCTTACGCGACTTAATTCTAATAATCTTATGACTTTATTCTCATAATTTTAGTTTTTTTTCAATTTCGTCAGCATGGCACTATTACTCCCTCATACTAATACGTGATCCTAATCCTAATATAATGACATGCATCTGTATTTATTATTTTAAAGTCACTGCCATAGCAACGTTCCATCAGTTACTCGGGTGAGAGGAACGATAATTATAACACTTGTTGCCTCAAATATGAATTTGTTTCATATTTATTAATATCTGCCTCCTCCTTATGGCTTGAAACTGAGATGGGTCACCATTGTTATTACTTTTATTGTTATTAATCACACATCATATGTCAACTTCTCCTTCCAGACCCTTGAAGCCTCACACAGAAAACTTCGCCACCCGGCGTCATTTCCACAGAGTCCTCCGCCGCCGCGCGCTCGCCGGCCCGAGTCCACCCAAAGGCTTCCAGGGCAACTCTGCTCATAAGCCTGTCACCTGCAGGGACGAGTGATGTGACAATGATATATAGTGTGAAACATCAACATGTCATCGCGTTGGCATGTCCGCCTCAGCCTGTGTCACAGCTGTCCGTGTCCACATGAAGAGAAGAGTAGCCTTTAGCTGGGAATGACTTGTTTACTCCAGTCGACCCTGAGGACCGACCCAGTCTGTTCATACATATGCATGTCACCCGCAGCGCCACCACACACTCCGAGACACTCCGACACGAGTGGGGTCTGCAACGCCAGTCCTCCAGGGTCGCCGTCCGGCAACTTTTAGATGCGTCCCCTGCTCCAGCACACCTGAGTCAAGTAATTAATAAATAATCAGGTCGTTAGGTCGACTCTGGGGAAAGGGAGCGCCTGCTGATTCATTTGATTCAGACGTGTTGGACCAGGGACACATCCAGAAGTTTCAGGAAACTGAAATCGTAAATCCAGAAGTGATTTCAGGAACAGCTGTTGTCTTGTTGATGTGCCGTTCTTCAGGTGAATCCCTCTCAAAAGGGATCACTTAAACTATAGAGTGCTTTGCAAAAGTGTTCATAACCCTGTAGCTTTTCACTTTTAATATATTCTACAAGGATTGTATATAATAGTCCATAGTTGGAACAAGATGTTTAAATATGCCTTATCAAAGGAAAGCTTCTTTTTCTTCTCACTGCCTGACAATAAATCAGGCAGTGATTTTATGGCTTTTCATCAGGATTAAAAAAATAATTTTATTCCTGATGACAGAACAATCAGAGGTAATAAAAAAAGTAATTTTTTACTTCCTCCAACGTCAAAAATATACATACACTAATATTACTATACCTTTAAGCAGTGATGGGCATCTCTATCTAAACAACTAACCCTAAAGCTCTAATCATAAACATTATTTCTGTTAATGCTACAGCTCTACAAGAACATGATCTTAACAGAAGCTAATTTTAAACTGCAAACTTCAATTGATATTATGTATTATGTTAAACTTTATTCAATGGAAAATGTATTAAACAGTTAAGTAAATTAGTGCTTTAGAAAAATGCGGATATAAATTAAAGGAAGCTAAGTGTGCTAAACATTTTCAAACTAAAGTGAAAAACGCTAAATGAGAAGTTAGCTTTGCTATTAGCACATTAGAGGAAGTAGATAAGATAAATCTTTATCTTGTGCCTACCGCTGCCTTCAAGTTTTGTGAGCTTAGCTCAAAACATCTGAGGTAGAAGGAAGACATATCTGTAGATCTGGTTTAATGCAACACTTCCAGCATACTGCCTGCTTGTGAGACATTATGGAAAATCAAAAGAAGTCAGACAATCAGACATAAAGTATCAGGAAGAGAACTGTGGAGCGCCACAAGTTTCGTTCATCCTTACGTACGGTTCCTGGGAACTGGTATAGTACACTTTACAAAGTAGATGGCATTGTGTGGAAAAACATTATGTGGAAATAATGAAGTGACATCTCAAGACATCAGCTAGAAATGTAAAGCTTTACACATATATTAGTTTTTTCCCCAATCTGACCCAAAATGTTTACAAAGTGGCTCAAGAGCAACAAAGTTAAGGTTTTAAACTGAACGTCCTCTAGAAAATCTGCAGAAAGGGCTGAAAAGATGTGTGTGTGTGTGTGTGGGGGGGTGTGTGTGTGTGTGTGTGTGAGCGAGGTAGGCCTACAAACCTGTCTCAGTTACACCAGTCCTACCAGGAAAAAATAGGCCAGTAGTTTGCTGGCCTATTTTTTCCAACAAACTACTGGTAGAGGGTTGTTAATGGTTGACCCAAGTCATACTTTTAAAGTAAACTGTGAACTTCTGACTTTGGTCAAAGTATTGCAAGATTATTTTAAACAATCTGTCTGAAATGATATTGGCTTAGTATTGTGAAATTCAGGGTTTCCCCCCATCCAAATAGCATAAGTGTGAACATTTATGGTTGGGAAACTGACATTAAGAGTCAGGACTTAAGGATCACTGCAGTGGATTTCTCCAAGTTGGAAGATGGGATGTTTTGACTTCTGGGAACATACGGGAGGCTTCCCCAGCCACAGCAGCCGAACCAGAGAGGTAGAACCTTAAATAAGCTGCATCTGAGGCAATCTGATAGGTGTTTTTATTCTTCCTCTGTTTGTCTGATTCCAGTTAGATGGAGGCCTGGTTTTTCTTACACACTGGATCGATATCGCCTCTTCAAGTTTCATATTTTCAAAAGTTTCAAAGCAGAAAACATCAATACATTTTTTTTTATCTAAAAGCCTGAGTCTTGGTGATGCTGTTCAGCGATTTAACTGTAATAGACCTAAAACACCACATCCTTATCGCTTTACACCATTTACAGATAACAGAAATGTTCATATCTTCTAGGGATAAAGAAGCATCTCTCCGTTCACGGTCTGGTTGATGTTTTATTTCTGCCGCTCATTAAAAATAGAGAATAAAGTATCGTCTGGCTTTCGTTTTCCTCTATCAGGTGTTTCACATCTCACTCTTGGTGTCGGCATGTGTTTATATGCCGTTCACGGACTTCAAACATCTTTTTTTTTCTCTCTTCTCCTGCGTCCCTTTAATGAAAGAGCAACATGATGCTTTCTAAATGGCAACACCTCGGAGCCAGCGGTTTTCAGGCCCTGAGGTGACTGCGGAGCGTGATTGAAAGGCTCTGATTTCTCTTAAGAGGAATGAAGGGTGTACTATTGCAAATCCATACCAAGCCACCAGCTGATTGATTCCAAAAATTACATAGGCGAACACAAGGGTCAGATTTAATTGATTTTTCTGAGACAATTTGCCGAACGAAATTTACACCACTTGGCCAAGCAGCTCCCATGAGAGATGTGGGTTGGGTGAGGGAAGGAGGACGACTGTACGATCGAGACGAGTATTCAAAGGAGCCTCTGTCACCTTGATGTGCCAATGGAGATAAAGCTTCATGATTTATCTGTCCAGCAATATAGATGGATCGCTCTAAGTTCTTTTGTGACTAAAGTATCTGGAGACCAAACGCAAGTTCAGAGTAAACAAACATGGCCGACCTGGAAAGAGCAATGGGGATAGTTTGTGTTGGTTTATGTTTCTCTGTTAGATGTACTCCACAAAGACGTTTCCAACAATTGCAGTTGTTTTGTCTGCTGTGTATTTTGGACCTGTGTTTGGATCAGGCTGCATTCTCGTTTGTCCACGGGGAACACCACACCTGCTGCGATATCGGGCCAAGACAATCCAACATTTTGAATATCCCGACGTCCCCTTGAGTGGAGCCGATCGCTCTTAAACCACACGAAGTAGGAATATCTCTTGAGATTGTCTTAACCATCCCAATAATAACATTAGGAAAGGTTGATGGAAATGGCAACATTTGAAATAACTTCCTCATTTTCGCAAAAGCAATTTAACGCTACCTGGTGGTGGTTTTCGGCTTTAGCGAAAAATTATGCGCTAAAGAGGAGAAACGCATTTGCCGAATGTGTGCTTGCGTAGTGAACTTTCCCATCCACTGTTAAGTGGTTAGGGTTAAGGTTAAGGTTACTCTACTGGAAGCACGAAACTCTGAAAAAAAGTCAAGTCTCTATCTTTCTGAGATGTGTGGCCCATGCTAGTTTACAACCTCAACTTCCTGTTTATTGCTTTTGTATGTAGCATAAACATCAGACACTTTGCGTGGCCTGGATGATTTGCTCCAATCATTAAAATTATTGCGTTTTAAAAATTCACTCAAAATTTGCATGACAATTGAATTGTCATGCTAGTGTTGTCTGCTGCAACTGCCATATTTTATTTTTTAATCAGTATTGCGTTACATTTTTATTTTCAGAAAAAATTTAATTTGTTTACAAATACTGCTTTTGAAAAATACTTTCAAATAATAATAATAAGAATCTGCTCAAGTAATAAGCTTCTTTAGGACGCCAGACACATAAATAATTGTGATTTGTACCACCAAACTGCACACAGCAACTGCATTTAATCATATTTCAAATACAGTGATACACTTATTGAAAAAAACAGTGGAGGAAACACTATTGGTGGAGATAATGTCATATGATGACATTGATAAATCAAAATTCTTATAAGAAATGTATCACAATAAATGATTAACAATACAATAAATGTCCACCCGCTAGTTTGAAACATATCTGTGTATTGAGGTTGTATATGAGTTTCACTTTTTAATCTGAACTGCTAAAACAAATCAACCTTCCAGAGACATTCTAATTAATCCAGATGCTTTTTGGATATCAACATCTAAATTGCTAAAACAAAAGAGCGTGGCTGATCTGTTGAGGAATGGGCCTTAAAAGACGGAGCCGGGGTAATCTAAAAACAAAATGAATGGCATTGTGTTGTGTTGCTCTAGGAGAGCATGATGTGAATCATAATGTCTGCGCCCCCTTCTATATTTAAATTCACACATTTGAAGCTTTTGCTGCATGCCCCTCTGCAAGATCCCTTTGACAGACACCTGAAAAAGCTGTATCTGTAAGCGGGCATCCATGGGAATAAGCTTTGAAGCGATTACATTTGATAGCAATCTTCAATGGGGCCTTGAATGACAGCTATGCATCTGTTTGGAGACAAATGCAAAACAAAATGCTGCCACTCAACCGGGGCTCGCGCTTCTGCTTCCCCCTCCCCACCATTCCCGTCTGTAAGCATCAACGGGAAAAAAATTTCACCTCGAAAAAACAGCGGGAACAGGAACACGTCTCCCAATGCCCGGGCCGCCGCTGTTAGTACCCAGCAGACAACATGTGAAGTAAACACACACACACACCCTTGTCCTGACTCGTTTGCTTTCTGACAGAAGGAACGCGGAGCGTTTCCAATCCGCCTGATCAGAGGCAAAACAGAAAGCCCTCGTTCATATGGGTCGCATTTGAAAAATTACAAAATGTCACGCGTAACTTTATCAGATGACTTTGATAGATTACCCAGACATTCACAGCTGAAACGTACTCATTCATGTCAAGCTTTTTGTTGAGTCTTGCCGCTTTGTTTGTTCCGAACACGGAGTCGCGCTCCACGGGGACCGCTGTCGCTCTGCTTCCCTCAACGCCATCATGAAATAATAATAATGATAAAAAGAAAAACACCCATCATGGTTGACACGTCTTTGATACCCTTCGTTTATTTTGTCTCCAGACGGGAAGAAAGGGGGCCGAGATGCTGCCGTTGCCAAAATGCGTCCCAAATAAATGATACCCCGGCCAGGGAGGGAGCTCCTTGGAGACCACCCTGGCCGAAGGCGGTAAATCAGCCGGTCTGCGCCAGCTTTTTCCAGCAGCTTCTGTGCAGGAACACACGGTAGGGGGACCGACGGCCTTAGCTGACTTGGCAGCTCAAAGGCCCTCTGACCGAGAGCCAGCGGGCTCCTCGGGGAACCAACAACACCTCTTGGGCAACTACAGTAAAGTGTGAGATGAGAAGAGAGAAATCAAGCAAGGAAAGAATCACAATGAAGCTGGTGAGAAGCAGACGAAGGAGGGAGGAGAGGAGGAAGGACTTCTTGATAAGAATAAATTCTGTTTGCCTTCCGATCCTTTTAAAATCGGTTGCAAAAAAACCTTTGAAGCTTTTGACAGAAGATGCAAAAGCTGCAGCTCGGCCTTAAGGATTTCCAACATTTTCACTTCTTTTGGCCACATTTTTTGACCAAATATTTTACACTAAGGGGAAAAAAATATAAGCAAATTGAAAGGGGCTCAGTTTTAAAAAGATTTTATTTATTAATCATCCATTATCCAACACACTTGTCCCTCACCGGGGGTGCTGGTGTCTATCTCCAGAGGTCAAGGGACGAGAGGCGGGGTCACCCTGGACAGGTGGCCAATTCATCACAGGGCAACACAGAGATAAGCAGGACAAACAACCATGCACAAACAGACACACACCCATGCACCTAAGGAGAATGCAGAGATAAATCAATGACAGTCACTTTTCTGGACTTTGAAGAAGCCAGAATACCAGACCCAGGACCTTCTTGATGTGAGACAACAGTTCTACCAACTGCTCCACTGTGCAGCTCTTTATTAACCAATCTGTGAAAATTTACATTTCTCCTAAATCTACCTGGCTGTCCCAATTTTAGAAATGTATGCATCAATCAGAAAACCACTTAGTGAACCTCTAAACACAAGTGTAAGATGTTTCTTGTGTTAGATAGTTTAAGAGGTAGCTGATGAGTTTCTGATTTTCTCTTTAGACAAAACACATTTTTCCTTACAACTTTTCTTTTACTTTTTATTTTAAGTTTTCATAGAATTGAACATTTATAATTTCTCAGACTCATTTAATACATATATATCTAAAGTTGTCAAAAAAAAAAAAACAACTGACATGACAACAGAACTTTAAAAGAAAAAGTACAACTTAAATAATCAAAAAGGTTGTCCTAATAAATGTACAAGAAAGAATTCTCTGAGAATTACCAACTTTTTAGTTTTTCCAAAAACACAGTACCCTAAAATCATGATATTTATTTTTACTCACGGTTATCGTACCGTTACAATCTCATCCGGCCCATCCAGAGTGGAAGACCCTGTCCTCCAGGTACACCTGTTGGATTGGGTCGTTTAGTCGCCGAAAACAAAGAGACACGACAAACCCTTCGACGCTCGTCTCTGGTCGCCTACATCCTCCTGTTATCTCCCCGGCTCTCAACACCAATTAATGAACGGAGCCCTTAAAATGTAATCTTTACCTTTTAAATAAATCTAAAGCCCCCAAGCAGAACTCGAGCAGGCCCCATCTCAACTCACCAGCTGGTACCTTTAAACTCCCCGACCGTTTGAGTCGGCCTCTGGTGGCTAGTTGAGATATTGATGTGGAGCCGTCTGCCAGCGCGCCTCGTCCCTCCGGCTACCAGCCAGGCGGTGGCAAAGACATTAGCGGGAAAAGTCAGAACCCACAGGCGGCTCTGTTTCCATCAGTCCAAACAACAAGGTGGAGACGCCATTTTTTCCCTTTATTTTTTTACATTTTTCTTGGGGAGGTGGGATTTACTCTCCAAGTCGTATTTACATACTTCAGCACCCATCGAGAGAACGCGCTGCATTAGACGCACACACACACACACACCTGCGTCAACAACAGCAACCTGCAGCCACATTAGTCATTTTGCTATGCTAATGTGTCTCTCATCTGCATTATTCAGAAGGTTTACCTCCATGTCAAACAAAAGCAAATATTTAGGAATCTCAAATAGCACATAATTGGTCTAATGAGGTATGAAAATGAGGCCGCATATCTTACTCCAGGCTGAGGGCTGTTTTAGATTGTTGCTCCAAACCACATGGAAGGTGGAAACACTTTGATTTTTTTTTTGACAAAATGACAGAAAACAAAAGAGCTGAATTTGACTTAAAATGACACTAAAATGAGCCTTAGCAGGGGAACGTGGCACAATCTGCAAACATTTTGCCAGCCTTCCCGGTGCTTTGAGCAAAGTATCTGATTATCTGATTAGCTTGACAGCATAATTGTAAGGCTAATTGTAAGACTTCAGTATGATTTTTGGAAAGTTGTTTGTTCAATCAGCAAGTTTCTGGACTAGGAAGTGGTTGTTGTTTGTAACTGCTTATGTCAGCTTCACATTATTTCACTAAACCAAATTGGATTTTGTTTTTAATGTAATGACAAGGCATCAACATTTACTTTTAAAAACACCTGAGAAGGTCTGTAATACAAGTTTCACAGTGCAGTCATATTCAATAAATTAGAATATAGATTCAGACGAGGCTATTTGGTCGGAATTAAAAATACCTTTTGAAAATAACCACTAACCAGATATTAAATGTATTTTTTTTCACTAGACCTACATTTCTGCATTAATATATTTTTTTATAGGTTGGATGTAATATTCTAATCTTCAATGTCAGGTTTTCATTATCTCTACGCAAGAAATCATCACAGTGAACAGAAATAAAGGCTTTAAAACATCAATCTGTGTAATTAATATACATAAGGTGTTTTATTTGTGCGCTGAGTTAATGAAATACACAAACTTTCCATTAATATTCTAATTTATTAAATATGAATGTAGTTGAAATAGAAACATCATGTTAGCCTACCTTGCATCGTGTAGGCAACCTCCTCATCGCTCCTCATGCCAGCCATGTGCCTCTTCTTCTGTTCCCTGGAAAAGTAATAAAATGTATATATATATATATATATATTTATAAACACAGACACACCAATGTGGACAGTTTATACACACATAGCCATATTACTTTATGCATACACAAGCATGTTTTCAGTCCTTGATAGAGACACACAGTTATATGTGTAATCACCATTTGTAAATTAACGGGAAAAACACAAATTATTTCTTGCTTTGCAAGTATTGGACGTACAGTTATTGTAAAACAAATTTGATATTGCATAATTTATCTTCTAATTTCTTGATCATTTTAATGTCTGGTATAACTATTTCAATGTTAACAGAAATATAACATACATTGTCTTGTGTTTTATTAACTCTATGTTCTAATATGGGCGTGCTGTGGTGGCGTAGGGGTTAGCGTGGCCCACATTTGGAGGCCTTGAGTCCTCAAAGCGGCCGTCGCAGGTTCGATTCCCGGACCTGACGACATTTGCCGCATGTCTTCCCCCCTCTCATTACCCCCTTCCTGTCAGCCTACTTTCATATAAGGGACACTAGAGCCCACAAAAAGCCCCCTGGTGGGGAAACAAACAAACAAACAAAAAAAAAACCTCTATGTTCTAATATTCAGTTTAAAATATCTGTCCACACAAATGAATCTCTTGGCGCCATGTGTATTTCCTGACAGGAAGTCGTGATTGCTTTGAAGCAATGTGATTGGCTGACATAGGTTTCAGCTTTGTGCTATACTGCCCCTATGAGATTGGCATGTCTAAAACAACGCTCGGCGGTGGAAACTTTTCTGAAACCAATCCGATGTGTAATATTGGATTATATATGTTTTTCTTTTTTAAACGATGTGGCGGAGACATTGGTTTTTAAAAAGATCAGGTTACATGTGTACAAGTTCAATGATATCCTGGAGATAAATCTCTGTTCCACTCTCTTGGATGCTCAGCACTGCGATGCGATGCAGAACGTCTTAATCAGCTTTTGAAGTTGATGGACATTGCTGAGATGTTTTCTCAGAAGAGTTGCTGGTATTGAGTAACTTTTGGAGTTTGAAACAACAGATTTTTATACAAATCCCTAGACGCCTGGTCTGTGCCTGGCAATAAAAGCTTCTTCTTCACTGCTTCATGCCAAACAACCTGATGCCTTGTCACTGCATTCTGGTAGAATCAGCACAGTCTCTATTAGTTTTCTTTATTACTGTTAAACTAGCCGTTTAACAGTAATAAAGAACAGTAATAATGTATCGCCTGTGTGCAATACATTACACACAGGCGACAGGAAAAAAAAAAAAGAGCGATCCAACTAAATTAGTTTGAACTCCTTCTTTTAATGAAACGATTACTCCTAGCTTTAAAAAGGGTGTGCCTGTTGTTTTTTAATCAACAAACACTTAAATATACTTCTTTTGCATAAATATAAACTCACACAATCAACTAAATATAACAGATGTGTAAGTATGCGATAAAACATGAGCATTTTGTAATCTGCACAATGACTATACTTTCCTTATTTTCTTTCCATTTTCCAAGTGTGACCCAGTTGTTATCCTAAGGCATTATGAGATTGTCGCAAAACAAGGAGGTTGCTTTTGGTGACCTTTGTGAAAAAAAAAGAAAAAAGAAAGGAATGAGCTTTTCAAGCAATCATTTACTGTTACAGCAACCCCTGAATATTCAGCTTAACTTCCATACAGTTTTCTCCTCGCTTTTTGTGATGAAAAAATAAAAAAACTATATAATTATATTTCTTGTCAGACTGCTCTGAATTGAAGTCTTTATTTTAGCTCTTTGCTATTATCCAAGATAAACAAAATAACAGAAGCAAACAATAAAGTTATGAAATCTCTAAGCAAAAGTCTTCTTCGAAAAAATGGCTAGTTGAGAACAAATCACCAGACTGAAGACTTTCTCATCCAGTTTTTGGTAGAAAGAGAGAAAAGAGAAAAACAATAAATCAGGGAAATGGCAGGTCTTGTTTTATTTTATTATGCAATTAATTGGTTAATTGCTTACATTGCGACAGGCCTATCGATGTCATGGTTAGGACTACATGAGAACAACGTCAGGTTAGCATTACCAATATCAACTTAGTTGCAGATATTTGCAACTGGTCCAGGCTGTGTGTCATCTATATTCACAGTGTACACCACCCTGAGTTCAGTTCAGTTCTCAACTGCGCAGGAAGGCATCTTGGGATAGGATTGCCCTCTATAAATGTTTTATTGGAAAGCATGTGTTGCATGTGTGCTCATATTTTTCCACTGCAAAGTGCTTCTAAAAACAAAAGCTGTTCCAAGCTCCTGTTTAAGTCAATATAAAAAAAAGCAAAAATCAATTTGGAGACAATAAATTATTGCTTTCTTCAACACAAAACCACTTCCTCCCAAGTCACTCAAACAAGTTATTTTTCTACAAAAAGCTTTACAAACGTCTCACTCCTAAATGATTAAGCACATATGTGGAGGGGATTATCAGATAACCAATATGGTCTAATGCGTCTCAGCTTACATAGGTGGCAGATAAACACACTTTGAAGGGAGCGTTTCTGGACACGTGAATTAATCCCTTCGACCCGCTTTCATTTCCCGGCACTTCCAGACCACATCTTGTCCTGCAGAGTGCTCCGTTATCTACGCTTCCGCGTGCATGGCAAATGGGGGTATGCGTGCGTGTGTGGAGCCATTACGGCATTGCTATTTTAAATGCTATAAAAACCTGCATACTGAAGAAAAATGACTGGGGTTGAATTACCGCGGCGAGTGGAGCGATCAATCTTAGGCTTTTCACTTCCATCCTCCGACTAAGTTCACTTTGGTAAAACACGCAGTGAAAAACCACATATTGGGTAACATACGGACATTAAGGAAGCAGCTTAAGGTACCGCACCGGCCCAGGACCATGTGTACAGCTGGTGATGGAGTGTTGCTGCTTTATTATACTGTATCACTGTTACATAGTGAAAAAAAAATCAATTCTTTCCACTGGTGGCTAAAAGACTCCATTCCTAACTTCAACTATTTTAATTTTTACTTTATTTATTGACTTTATAAAAATGTTTGTTTAGATTTTTCAGGAAATAGACTACACCTAATAGCACATTTCTTATTTTACAAACCAATTACAAGTTATAGTAACCCGTCTCGTACTGATACTAAGTCAATCAGCAGCTGAACAGGTTTCGTTCACTTCCTCTACTACAACTACAGGCAGACTGCAATTCTGAAACAGCACATCATCGTTCACAAATTATCCTTCTGCTCCCTGATTGGTTCAGAGACAATCCGAGTGGAGTAGAAAAAGCCCAAACTGCTGGAAGCGAGAATTTCTTCAAGCAGAATTGGACAGGAAGGAAACGACCATGCTAGCAGTTTTGTAAAATACACAACTTTCAATAAAACTGAAAAGCCACCTTACCCGAGCGCGAAAACCTTTTATCAAAAAATATGTTTTTTCCAAAACTAACATGTTTCCTTGTATATGTCTTTTATTGCTAGGTTGCAGATGACGTAGTGTTGACGTCATGCAATGCAGATGGGGGTCAGGAAGTAAATGTAGCCCATTTACTTCTGTTGATCCTGCTTCAAAATGCCTAAAGTCTGTGTCCTGTACCGTTGTTCCAACTGTTCTAATAGAGAGAAAGATAAACGTTATTTTTGTGTTTCGAAGGCAGTTGGTCACAAGGGAGTTAATTTTTAAAAACTTACAGAAAAAAGACGAGAAAAGTGGATCAACAATCTGCGGCTAAAAACAGGAGTGGAAACTAACAATGCCAGAGTTTGCAACGGCCATTTTCTGACAGGTAAGGATCGCATCGATTAAATTGTATTTTCAGATATTTTATTGGACTGTTACTTAGAAAGACAAGCATTCATATGTAAGGTAACATAGAATATTTTTAGGCCCTAACTTGGTCGAACCACGTTTTTAATGGGCCTTCTGTAGATCGCTGCGAATGGTTGACCTACATTGCAGAAATGCAGTATGACTCAACATTAACATACGACTCCAGCATGAATTTGGGTTTACGGAAGCTAAATAAAATATTTACAAGATTCAAGCATATAGAAATAACATGGGTAGCTTGTTGTTAGCAATAGCATTGTTATCATACTTATTACTTAAAATAGCACAATTCACTACTCACCTGGTCAGAAAGGAGCCATTTAAAGCTTCTTTTGATCCTAAATGTTTGATCCAACCTGAAACAAAATAATTGTGTGCTCCAGGCTTTTGAAAGCTAGCATCTGGCTCATGTTATAATATAAGATCTGCAGCACCACATAGTTAGTTATGTGGATCGTCTCGACACCGGATAAATCCTCAGGATTAAATGGCAAGTCTTTTTTACCGAGAAAATTAATATACACATATTTTTTTGAGATACATCGCCTGTGCAAGCCCATTTAGTGCATTAGCGTTCTTGCTGTGATCCGTTTTGTTTTGTTTTGAATCGGAGAAATCCACTTCCTGGCCCCCGTGTGAATTTTGCGTGTCATCCAGGTCACAATAGCAGCTTGGCTGCCCACACCACTCAGCATGGATTTCAGGTATATGGCTAAATAAGATGGGAAAATGAGAGACGGTATTGTACTGCGTGCTGTGTCATGGTTCAAACTCATGTTTATACAGCTAATTCCCTTCAGGGGAAAAAAAAGACCCTTCTCTAGATCCAGGTCATGACTCACTTGCTTCCATCTTGAAGCTTATTTGCACTTAAGATGCTGCTGATAAGGATAAACAGAAAAACACTACCTCTTACTTTCCCCCTCTCTCTCTCAAAAAAAAAAAAAAAAAAAACTATTCAGCGAGTTGTGCTTCATTAATTCTCATTCCTCTCTCTGCAGGTCAATAAGCCACGTAGAATGATCTTGTGCATCCTGTAGCCAAACATAAAGATTCAGGCGGTATTCTCAGCAGCCTCCATTTGAGCTGTGATTATCCACTCCAGCCGGCCACCGCCTCCTCGCATCGCCCAAACAGGCTCCGTCCCACACCGGAGCTCGGCGTTGGCGCAAGTCCCCGTCACATGAGGCCACTTCAGAAAATGAGGTGATTCGACAGCCTCCCACCAAGAGGAAATCCTCTCAATCTGCTCCAGTCCCAACACTGAATTTAATTTTAATTAAATGGTTAATGAGCCATGGGATTAATGCCAATGACTTTTTAAAGCAAACATCTATAAATCATTAAGTTCTCATTTGAAAGGGAGAGCGAGCGAGGCTAACGAGTATTCGTGCCTCCAGCTGCCCACCTCTAGCGCCCCGCTCACCCAGAACTTTCTGTTTCTAGCTACTCTGGGGACACATTAGTTTCCAGTTGGTCAAATAAACTGATCTGTGAAGGGATTTACCTTTACTCTACAAGTAAACCACATATGCCAAGATACAGTGAATTCTGGCGTTCAGTGGAAATGCGGATAGTGATGATGTGGTGAGGCACAGACTCCTCTGGAGTTGGATGTACAAATCCAAAATAGGAGCTTATATTTCAAATTTAACCCTAATCGAAACGATTGCTTCCTAAAGGTGTGGACTGTGTTGAGGTTTTCATTTTTACACAGTCCTTAACGTTTGTTGTGCACCGTTTTTTTGACACTATGAATCTTACCAAAAATTGCCTGCACTGTGAACGACCATCCCACACTGCGAAGAGAAACGAGTCGATCCGAACAAGGCTGCTGTTAATGTTAATTCAATATTTCAAGATCCATTTTTAAAATGATATTTTGGGTCTTAATACCTAGAGCAAATTAGAATTATTATCCCAAGAACACAGAAAATGCTTTTTTGAAAGTCACAAGTTGAAGTAGACCTTCATCTTCAACAGTTTCACATTAAGAAAAGTACAAGCTCTACCAAAAATATTTTACATGTTAGTATAAGGCCTAACATTAAACAAAATGTTAAAAGCAAGTAGATATGGATTTACTATATAAATCATATAATTTGAAGTCTTTTCTCTCTGTCTTTGTTTACATACAATGTACTGTAATGCTGCTGAATTCAAACAAAAGTGTCGCTCATTCACATTTTTACCAGACAGAAAGAAATTCTCGAATCTACTCAGAAAAGCTGCCAGTAAAAGTGTTTTTGATTTCCTCCTCGGTCAAAAACTTTTATGTAAACTGACTTCTGAGATAATTCTGGCTGGACTGTCAACCGATTCTTTTTGGCAGAACAGCTTGGGTCCGTTTAAATGGGTTCACTGCGGGCTTTTACGTGTCATCCAAACATTTTTTAATAGGGTTGAGGTTGAGGTCTGGCTTTCCAAAACTAGTTTGTTATAATCCTGTTGGAAAACACAACTGAACCAAACTGTCACCCAAAAGGTAAAATGGAATTTTTTTTTAAGGATGTTCAGAAAAAAAAAAAAAAAAAAAAATCTAAACAGGTGAAATTTGCAGCTGCCTCAGTGCTGCAAATAAAAAATAATCATTTTGGAAAATAAAACGCTCAGCTAGTGGTTTATTATCCACAGGTCCATTCAAACCCAGTGTCACTCAGTGAGATATGTGGAGTCTTTGAAAAGGATCAAAAATGAGCTGCAAGTCAAGGCCTGTGTGTGAATTGAGTCTCTGCGTCCGGGATTTGAAATCTCCTCTTCACAGGCAGCTGCCTAAATGGCTGAGTTTGAGGATGCTTTCAGTAAACTTTAAATAGTCAGAACAGCCCTTGGGGTTCTAGAAAAATAATGTAATTGTTTCCAAGTGTCAAATGCTCACTTGATTTCCACCTCCATTAGCTATTTATGTCTGATTCACTGCCAGCTTGAGGAAGACACCTCGTTACAGTGTGGTAAGAAAATAATGAAAAAATATGGAATGCAAATCAAGATCCAGCAAAAGAGATAATTATTCACAAGGAGGAAAGTCAAAGTTGAACTAATGTGTCTTTTCTTACTGATGTCTTTCATTATTTATTATGATTTATGCTAAAATGGATTCAACGGTTCCATCGAGTCCATATATCAACTAATGACCTTGAGTTGTTAGACAAAGTGGTTTACTTTGTTACTGCTCGTAGTCATACATTGCTTTTTGTAGTGTGTGTATGCTGTGTACAGTATAAAGTTTTGAGCAAAATCTATTATGATAAATAGATGCTGTGCAGATCATATAGACGTTGCCATTGGCAACATGATCATGACCATCATTGTTTCCACAGGTCTGAGGAAGACCTAAGAAGATTTCCTTAGTCCAGTCCAAATAAATCAATCTTTCGTTCAATACGCTGTCCTGATTTATTTCTCACTAGCACACAGTTCCTCTAGTGTATTATAAGCCTGGCGGGCCACCAGGCTTTACTTGCCTCTCATACCAGCTCAAGCATCTGTTGTTTATTTTAAATAGGGTTTTTAATACAACAGTAAAGGCAGATTAAGCTAGGTTTATCGTTGACGCATTGAGTTGGGTCCAAGCGGGTGCGTGCCATTTGCGCTGTCCCTGCACCTGCCTGCAGGCCTCACAAGGTATCATTTCTAAATTATGATATCTGCTCATGGACCTTTTCATAATCCTTGACATTTTCCCACACAAAAACACGGTGGGCCTCTATTGCACTGCTCTAGCGCCCCTAACACTAGGGGGGAAATCCCGTAGCAATAGCACTTTTTATAGAATATTACAAAAACGTTTCATTATTTTCCCTTAAATTTTCATTGTTTATTTATACTACTTGATGATTGAAAATGATTTCACACATCCACAAGCCCAACTATGTTACAAAAACAGTCAGGTGTGCTATTTTTTCAAATTAATATATGTATATGTGTAAAAAAGTATATGCACCAAACTATGAATTTTGTCAAAGTTGAACTAATGTGTCAAAATTGGACTAATGTGTCTGTTCTTACTGATGTCTTTCATTATTTATCATGATTTATGCTAAAATACTGAAAAGTATATTTTAATGCAAAGCTATTTCAATCACCTTCTATGGACGTTTAGCCCGAGCCACACATTGACCTGGTGTGCAGGCATTATCCTAATGGATCCGAATGACTTATTTTGGCTCAGCAGTTCAGAAACTTTTGAATACTAACTACTTAATTTGATAAAGTCAGTGACTTCCCACCCCAGTCACCACCTGTAGATGACTTATTTGGCTTTCTTCTCCGCTTCAACATCCTTTGTAATATGAAAAAGAGAATTGGATGTAAAAGCCCCAGTGGCCTGAGCTAAATTTACCTTCAACCAAATCACTAAAGCCTACTGGTGCTTGACAGTCAGGGCAGGTGCGCAGGCTCCTCAGCAATATCCAATAGAGACCCACAAGCACTGCTCAGCCTTTAAGCGCTCTTATTTATTAATCCATTTCATTCTCCACTCAGCTGAAGGCTGAAACCTCAGAAGTCAAACAATGATTGAGCATTTTTTTTTTTAAGTCTCTATTACAATGTGTGATCTAAAGCACTATTAGCGTCTTATAAAAGCATTTCTGCCACTTAAATTATTTACCTTCCATTTGAACTGACAGGTTGGACGAGGAATCTATTAATCAGAGAAGCAACCACATCGTCTATGGTAACTGGAGGAGCTGCAAAAATCCACATCTCAGGTGGGGTAATACATTAACGGACAAACCATTAGATGTGTAGTCAATATTGGGGGACAAGTAGAACTTGTAAAAGAAATTGCTCCAATCAGACCACCTACAACATCTTGAAGACCAAATACTGGATTTCACCGTAAACCCACTATGGTGGACATAGACTTCCTCTAAAAACGCTTATAATTGCCTGTTTTAATTGTTCAAAAAGCAAAATACACCGTAATATACAGTAATGCATAAACTGGAAACTGTCTTGGCAATACTACAGAAACAAATTTCTGCAGTCGTCCTCGTCGTGGCTCTTAGGACCAGCCAATAGCACATCAGGTAACACTGCATCTACGTATCGGCTTCCCAAGCTGCATTTTCTTTCAAAGCCCGGGCCCCATAAGAAGTGTTGTTTTCGGGTTAGGGTTAGGACCAATGTTCCCTCTAAGCTGCGCGCCTGGACATGTCCGCGCAAGAATAGACTTTTATGGTAAGTAATGTCAGTGTATCAACAAGAGAGTTGTAAATATTCAGGTTAGCTTAAGCTAGCCTAAAATAATAGCTGGTTGTTGTTTCTCCATCCCCTATTGAACCAATACGGGATGTGATTTATTCAGTATCGCTATAAATGTCTGATAGAAAGCATTGTACTCCGAGCTGCGCATGTGAAACACAAACAGAGGTAAGAGTCTCGGGACATGTTGCTGCTGCTGCAGAGGGGGGCCTGAACCAGGAGTCTACTAATGAGCACACAAAATAATGTAATTCTTATTTTTGTAACTTTGGTCAAGCAGCTGAAAGCATAGAGCACATATGTCAAAGTCAAGGCCCGCGAATTAACTGACAGAGCCATAAAAAAATATTGCTTTATTGTTTTAATGTACAGAACATGCGATTTTTCTCTGAAGGAAGTTCATTTTTGTCTGTTTGCCTGTAGAAAAATAGCTTCACTTGAAATTACTGACAGATCCAAATGAATCTGTCAAATGCTTTACTCATTTAATTATTAAATAATATACACTGTATTAGGTCAATAGGCTATGTGCAATCATTTCAATATATTTGAATAAACGTTGAAACAGTCCGGCCCTTGGCTTGTAGCAAATTTGTTTTTTTGGCCCTCGGTGTATTTGACTTTGACATCCCTGGTGTAGAGAATAAGGTTTGGACCACTGGGCTTTTCACCCACTTCAAAATAAAAGCACAAATAAATTAACTAACTACAGTCAGAGGTTGGTAGAGTTCCCAAACATTGTACTCAGATCAAAACAATCATTTGATCTTTAAAAATCACATCAGATGGACCAAAATATAAAGTTACATGGAAATTTTGGTATTTTAATCACCAAAATGATAGTTCATTTTGTCACTTATTTACAAAATAATAAAATGAGAGGTTCCCT
The DNA here is from genome assembly GCA_903067065.1 of Brachyrhaphis terrabensis. Lineage (NCBI taxonomy): Eukaryota > Metazoa > Chordata > Actinopteri > Cyprinodontiformes > Poeciliidae > Brachyrhaphis > Brachyrhaphis terrabensis. Next base: position 28,586 of record CAEGAG010195597.1, read on the forward strand.
GATTTTTCCAAGCTCAATAGTTTTCATAATAAAGCTTATGAAACTTTAACAAAAACTACATGTTTTTCAGAGACGTTATTCACAGTGGTTGGAGTATCCTAAAACTTTACTCAAGTAAGAGTAACAGTACAAAACACAGCATAGTAGAAATACTTTTAAAAGTAATTTTTTTCTGAAAAGGTACTCATAGAAATTTAACTAATTACCACACAATTCTGTTAATAGTCAATAGCCAAAACTTCAACACAGACATGAAACTTTATTCAACGGAAAGTCCATAAATACGGCAAGTAAATTAGTTCTTTATCTATAAAAAAGAATTGATCTATAAAAAAATAAGTTGGGTGAAGATGGGCATGAAATGTTTTCAAAGTTAGCAAAAATGCTAATGGGGTAAATGAAAGATTAGCTTCACTATTAGCG
>CAEGAG010195612.1:0-27685 GCA_903067065.1 Brachyrhaphis terrabensis
TTTTTTGTTTGCTGCATTTCATTCGGGGGTGTTTTCTTTTTTGTTTGCATGTTTTCTCTTTTGCTGCGCATTTGCACCTGTCTTTGCACCTGTCGGCCACCGTACTTACTTTACACTTAATGCAACTATTTAAAGAAGAAAGCTCATAGTTTTGCAAGAAAGCTGCAAATAAAACATTTTGTACCATTTTAATCCTCAGAGTGCATTCCTGTAGTTTTGACTGCAGTGAAGCAACCTTTTTGATAAATATCGCCATCTACAGGTCATATTTAAAATATCGTCAAAAACCGTCACTGTACTGTTCAGATAAACCATTCTGCCTGCTTCCAAAATAAAAGTAAAAAAAAAAAATCTGAGCTTGGTTAACTTTTTATTGCTTTAATTTCCAAAAACCTTCTTGTCTCAAAAACCAAAAGCATACACAAAAAACAAAAAAAGAAACTTCCAAGCAGAATCATAAATTTTCCATTTCATAACACTTAGTTGCATAACTTCACTCATTCAGGACCATAAAAAGCCCTGTATGCAGGAGTCAGAATGATGAATGGTTTTGATCTGAAAGTTTTTACTTTGTTTCTCTTTCACACACACACGTACCCCCCCACACACAATCCTTAAAGCTTTCAGTTCCACATTCCCTCAAAATGCAGCAATTATGAACAGATATCATCATGTCCCATCCAGTTGAATAATTTCAGAGTTTAAAAAATACTCAGTTTTCATAGAATGAAGGGTAGAAGAAATAAAAGAATAATAATAAATAGAAGAATTACTTTATTTAAGACAGCATTTGTGATGATGGCAGCTACCACTGGTAGTAAAATAATTTTATGCTTTCATCTGTTTCTTCAGCAACAATGTTGTGCTGGGCCAGCTGGGAGCAGAGCTTACACAGTTAAAGGGTGGTCTGTTTCTTATGAGCAGACAGGGGGACCATCCTACTCCTTAAAAAGTCCCTGACGTTGCTATAAACCAATTTGGCACTGACAATGCAGCTCAAAACTTTCAAGCTCAAAACAAAACTGACAACGCTTTAAAGAAGTTTTACCGCCTAAGAAAGAGTTTACATCATGTGTTCCTGCAGAAAAAATGACAAAATGTAAAACCAGAGTCTGGGAAGTGATTCAAACTGTTAGAAAAGCTGTATAAAATGACATCCATAAAAAGAGGTTTTAGAGTTGGAGAATAAAAACTCAGTCTCTGATGCAGTCTAAACCAGCGGACGTGTCACCATTTAAAGCATTAAAAAATAAAGGGCACAAAGTGTGCATGTACACATGTATAAATGTCCCAGATGTGTAGAGAAGGAAACCAAAGTGTCGCTGAGGGACAGGGCAGGACGAGACGGGCAGATGCTACCCATATGTGATACGGGGAAAAACAACTCGGACTGAATCAGTGAGGGTGGGGATCTTTGCTGTTCAGGAGGCGGGCCTGGCTGGAGGAGACTGTAGCGCTGCGAATGACCTCCATCCACCTGCCAGTGAATTAGGACTTATTAGAGAAATGAATCAAACACGAAAGATGAATTCCTAAAAAAATAAAGAGTACAGGTTACCTCTCAAAAGTGTATTCACTTTCCGATCTGAAGTAGTACACATGAGACTTAAAATGTAGCTTGAAGACGTAGTCCTTGTGAATATTTTCATTTTCAGCGGGAACAGTGACTGAGTATCCCAGCAGAGGGAGGCTGGCCAAAGGATAATCATCCTGTGGGAAGATTTAGCAGACAGAATTTAAAAATTAACTTTGTAGGTTGGTTAAAAACCAACCTAGAACAAAACAAACAAACAAAAAAAACAACAACTTTGTTTTGGAAATATAAATACAAAGTTTGCAATAAACCCATTGCAAATACTTCTACAGTGGCCAGATTATATGGAGGCTGCAAAACCTAGAGACTGTAAGGTGGATAAAAAAGGGAATACATTTTGGAAATACCAGTACCTTTTTCAGACCCGGAAATTAAATTAAATTTTATGTTTTCCATAGTTTTCTGATCTGCAAAGTGACCCTGACTAACCTCAGTTCAAATGCACGCACGGAAGCATGTGTTCGCAGCTAACATGGCACTTCTATTTGATATTCTACACCAAGATGTGATGCTGGAGGAGGGGAAAACAGCAGGAGAGAGAGGTGGAAGGGTTCACAGCGCAAACAGCATGACCTGTGTTAGTTAGTCACCTGGTGAGATTTGTAGAAAAACAGACTGAAGTTGGTAAAGACCACCCAGAGCTTCTGCCACCCGTTGCTGTTCTTGAACTTTCTCAGCAGGTTTCCCGACAGCTGATTCTGGTCAAAACAGGATAGGAACACATTTAATTAGGAAGTGACACAATGACATGGTCAACAAAAATATGAAGAAAAAGTCACATTTAAGCTAATTCGAAACATGTCTACAAGCAATAAACCTACTTTTGGTTAAATAGTGTTGCTTCCTGATATTCTATTTAATCATTTCTCAATCGTTTCTGCCAAAACCAAATAAAAATCAAAACAGTCCTAACACATAAGGTAGCTTCTTACTTTTTCTCTTGGCCAGAGCAGATTTTTACAGTGCATTTGGTCTTAATTTAAATAATTTATCTATTTTAATAATAAGGCTGTAACACAACAAAATGTAGAAAAAATTGTATGCTCTGGTTACTTTCCAGATACACTGTAAATTACCTAGGTAAAAATGTCATGGTTCTGTAAATCACCCTTTTTAGATTTTACCTTATTTGCTACATAAGTAACTTACTTGTTTAGTCAAACTCCTACTTTTCTTGAGAGGAATAAAAACATTTTACATTTTTTGTTTCAAAAAATTATTGAGGCACAGAAATAGTCTTTTTGTGAACTACAGCATGTCATATTTAAAAGAGCCCAACAACTGCATGTCTTGTTAGAAATAAACTGGAACTCTAATATATTTTATTAGACGTAACATGGCTGGTAGAAAACAAGAACTGAAGTTGAAAAAAAAAGACGTTTTCTCCATTAGTCTATTGAGTGCTTGTTTTCTTTAGACTGGGGCAGGATATGTTGATTCTTGAGATATTTTAGCTAACTTCAGTTTTTTTAATCAGTTAATTCATTAGTCAAACAAGCTATTTATTTTTCATATTATAGACAGTTTTTTTCCTTAATAAATAAAATAATCATTAGAAATGAATCTGAAATTATTTGAATCTTTTAAGTGTAAGGTAAAAACCTTTTCCTGGTAATGGTTATCTAATGTATTCCTCTGAATACAGGCAAATACTCCTCATATTAGTCCTGGAATTTTATATTTTCCACTTTTAAATCTATTACTCCCCATGTCACACATCAAAGCCTGATCTGTCTTTTTAGGGTTGGGAAAAAAAAGATTGACTCAACTGTGTGATGATTCTGAAAGAAAAGCAAATGTGTAAAACTTGAAAAACATTTTGTCGGCACCTCAAGCACACAAACAGGTGCCTTTCCTGTCTGCCTGGCTCTTTTACCTCTAGACTCCTGCAGGATTCACTAAAGGAGAGGCTCTGAACTCGGTACCAGCAGATAACAGACAGAGGCACTGGTCCCTGGCCATTCGGGGCCTTTTTGTCCCTGACTGGACTAGGCTCCTCTATCATGGAGGAATGCACAGATGTGAGAGAGAGAAAGACAGAGAGGGCGGGAGGAACAGAAACACAGAAACTGAGTAGGTTACAAACAAGCATGCAGTGGCAGGGGTTAACACCAAGGCAGACGGGGTGTCCAGGCAAAGCTGTGAAGAGGACATTGTTACGACGACAGAGGGAGAGCAGAACTGGTGCAGGATGCTACCTCACAAATCAAGATCCTTTCTGTTAATGTAGGACAAGAACATTCAACAAACCAACATAACGTATTTAGTTAGAGACAGTCAGAGATATTATGTTCAAGAAGGAGCAAGAAAGCAAGTAGAGCAGCAGCTCCGAGTTTCGATCCGGACATCACATTGAGGGCTCTCAGCCACATGACGTAAAGGTTGAAATGGCAACCTTGCTGACTATGCATGAGGATCAACATTAAAGTAATTTAAAAATATCTTAGCAACTCTTAGCGTGTACGTCTAAATGCACATTTTTTACCAGTACACAAACAGAAAATGTTTAGAATCCATAAAGTGAAAAGGATGAAAGAGGATAATGGTGAAGGGAAGGAAAAGGCTAAATTGTTTTTATTTTTTTACAAAAAAAAAATCTGGAAAGTGTGGGGTGCATTTAAATTCAAAACCCACCACTCTGATACTCCTAAATAAAACCGAGTGCTACCCTTTATCCAAAAATAGAAATACTGCGGCATGCCTGAAAAGGTACTAAGGCATGTCTGTCCACTTGAACCTTTTGACCTCCATCCAAAAGGTTTTATGTGATGGAAAACTAATCCAGCAGATCACATTGAGCACAGAACTCCCATGGGAAAACATGGTGGTCCCATGGGAAAACATGGTGGTGGCAGAAGAACGCTGTGGGGGGATTTCTTAATCTGGGAGAGGAAATCTAAATACTGGGAAATAATGGAAGAAAACCTGCTAGAGCCTGCAGGTCTGCAAAAAATTCAAACTGATGTAGATGTTCACCTTTCAGCAGTGGAACAACACAAAACGTACAACAAGAGCTGCAATGGAGAAGTTCAGACCTAGAACCCAAATCCCTTTGGGAATGTTTGTTAAGACTTGAAAGACACTTTTACAGAAGCTCTTTATCCAATCTGACTAATAAAAGTATGTCAGTGAAATTGGATAGAGTTTCTGTAAAAGTAAATCGAAAAAAAGACACCCATATCTTAAAACTGAAAGCAAAGACCCATTTCCTTTCCATCTCACTTTGGGTTGGTATATAAATTAAAATCACAAAACAAGACAGTTGGGTTTTTGATTGTAACCAAATGTCAAAATGTTTGTTCTGTAAGATACAGTGTTTTCATATTTTAGAAAAACAAATTTGTTTGTGTGTTTTTAAAGTTAATTTGTAACTGCCGACATTCTACGATGAATTTCCCACCATTCAACGGTGGGAAATTATTTTGTAGAAAAAAAATAATGAGACACTCAGAGATATTATGTTCAAGAGCAAAAAAAAGATTTTTTTTGTAGAAAATAATTACTTTTTTTCTACAAAAGAATATTTTGTTTTCAAAAAAATGACTGAAGTGAAATTTCCTGTTGGTTTTTGATAGCTAATTGTTTAATCCAAGAAAATAGGTTAATTCCAGGGGAGCACAGAAGGACACTGTTCCAAGTGAGAGACCAAAGTCAATCCAGATACAGCACAGACTGGGAAACAGAGGAAGAAAACACCAGGACAGCAGGAAGAAGAGGAGGAGGAGGAAGGGCAAGTCTGAGCTTTGGCCGATACCTCCACAGCTATGCTAAAGTCCACCATGGACACACTGGTGTTCCTGTGCCAGCACACGTGCACCATGGTGTTGCCACGGTGAGCTGTGGGCTTCTCCAGCGACGTATGCAAAGCTGTTGTGTCGTCCTCTGACTCTGCCTCCGCCGTGGAGTCCTCTGGGCATTCTGGGAAAGTCGGGAGGTGGTTAGAGCTAGATAAGGAGCGGGAGGGTTGGTGAGGGGAGAGAGGAGCTTAAACACAGACAGCGTCAGATCATCCTGAAATCAACATGGATCTGGGGTCTCTGCTGTTTTGCTCACTTATTGTTTCTTTCTCACAGTAAACATTCACAAATACTGATGTCTGAGCACAAATTTCGTAATAGTTCAATACTTTTTCTTTGTTTATCCTCTAACTTACTGTTATCAGTCAGTGTGCAGGTCAGCACATCCGATGTGGGACCATTGCTGGTTTTTGCCATCTCTATCGCCATCTTGATGTCCTGCATCCACTTCTCCATCTCTGTCAGCGAACTAGGTAACAAATGGAGGGAAAGCAGGAACATGTCACTCTGCCTTGAGGTTCTAAACAGTTCTGCTAACAGCAGCAGCACAGGAACGATGTGTGTTCTTCATTCAGGCTTTCTGGAAAATATTCACTTTAAACTCTAACCTATTGTGTCATCAGCACAGGATGGAAACTGGATAGATCCAATTAATTAATTGAAGTAAAAATGGTTTTAATAAATTGATATGTACCTTTCAGACTACCTCTCACCAGTCAGCAGATTAGACAAGATAGCTGCTGAAGGAGGTGTTGAGAAGCTCAAACTTATGTAAGATGGCAAAGAAATGAATTCTTAAAATAAATAACAATTTGGCACACAGTCAAACTGGTTCAAAACTACTGCACAGTAGGGATTTATATATACACTTGGATTTATCTTCTGATCAAAAAGACGACATGGACACTGAAACGAAATGTTTGCGTGAAATATGTGTAATCAGCACAGATTTATAACAGAAATATAAATCTGGCTTCAGAGAACCTAAAGAAACATACAAAACAAATAAAGGGGAAATTATGTTAAAGTTTATTTTAAGAGTACATTTCAGCAACAAGGCAGTTCAAAGTGCTTCACATAATAAAAACATAGCACAATAATCAATTATGAAACAATTTGTAAACCCTTAGTAAACGCAGGATTTACGAAGGAGGCAAATACTTCTCCCTGGTAGCACCTCACTGCTCATTCCTTTGGGATTGTAATTTGTTACGAATTCAGAAAGGATAAATAATCCCTCCAGGATGTTCTAGGGATGTTCAGGACTACATTCTCAGTGGAACATGTCCAAGAAAAGGCATTGGGGAGGCATCCTGATTGCATGCCAGTGCTCCCTTATCTGCACTCCTTTTGGTACAAAGTGGCTGTGGCTGTACTCCAAACTCCAGTTCATTGAGCTCCTCACCCTTGATGGGTGAGCTAAGCACCTCTATGGAGGAAGCTCATGTTTAGCTGCTTGCATCCAGGATCTTTGTTTTTTGGTCTTTTTCTCATGAATATGTGAAAGATCTGCTTTTTTGAATCAGCTCAACACACCAAACCAATTTTCCACATTCCCCTTTTACTATTGTTTTACTATTCCTATTACTTGCACAACTAGCAAATTAAAGAACAGGGTAGCTACTTTCCTATTTACCTTGCTGCTACCACCACCGACTGTCCCTGTCCAACCAGGGTGAAGGCGTGAGGCACACCCCACTCTTCCTCGCTCTCTCTGATCTGGAAGAACACAAAGAAGCAGAACAAGACATTAAAGAGCTCCAAAAATCTGGGACAGCAGGCAACAAAAATAGACAGAGTGGGAGAGGAGGAAGGGAAGAGGATTAAAAGGAAATGTACGTTCTGGTTGTCCTGACAGTGTGTGTATTTTCAGAGGGAAACGGGTGCAGCTCCTTTTGCAGTAATGACAAACTGGTGACAGCCACTCAGCACTTACTGTCATGCCACGGAGAGGCAGCTGCCCGTGCACTTTGAACTGATTGGTTGATGTCATCCCTCGACTCGTGTACAAAATGACGTCATTAAACTGTCGCCAAGGAAACAACAGAGCGGGACAGAGAAATAAAAACCATTATAGTGTTATATAAATAATCTGCGCATGTTTTTAAGGCATTAAACTAGACATGTGTTGCATGCTTGTAGCACTGAAGCTGCCAACACCACCTGGATAACACAAAGCAGGAACAGATGAAAGCATAGTTTCATTCTGCTAAGATCACTCAACTAAATAATTGGATTAGTGTTAGGAGCTGAAGAAAGATGAACGTTACCAGAAAAAACATTCGCTGCTGAAGGCCTTTTCCGGACAGTTTGCTAAGGCAGCCTAACCTGATGAACTCCTGAAAAGGCAAAAAAAATAAGGAAATACTTGATGTGTGCATGTCTTAAAAGCTGGGCAAATATTTTTTCCTGTTATAATTCAGACTCACGCGACCAGAAACCACAAGATTGTCAACACCGAGCAAATCCTTCTGTAGCTCCAGGAGCTTCTGGAGGTTCTCCATCTTGAGTAGACTCCCCTGGAGCTGGTCCACCACCTCAGAAACATCTGCCAGAGCAGCTGGAGAACAACAACGCATATCACATAACTACTGCTAGATTAACAGGAAAAATTGTTGAGTGAGTTTCTAAAAGCTCTGGTCAACCTCTGCAGTCCCTGAAGTCCTCATGAGTGGCTGGGTAGTGTTTGCACAGGCGCTCCAGGATCTGCTTGTAGTGAATGAGGCGGTGGAGAGGTCGCAGGACGAAGACATTCAGGGGGATGTAGCACACTTTTTGCAGCTCAAAGTCTCTGCATAAATTTTCCACCCTATGGGACGCTTTGCACGCCTTCTCCAGCTCAAGGAGGATGTCAGAGTGCTTGTGCATGTTTGTTGTCAGAGGCTGCAAGCATGAAATGTAATACATGAGGATGATACACTGCTGGTTTTCAAAAGCATCGATGTTAACCTGAGGTCAGGAGTCACCTTCAAGGCTTGAAGGTTTTTCAGCATCACATCTCCAATGCGCTGGTAGTCTCCTTTAATGTGTGCATTGGAACGTCCTTCCCTACACAAGGAAAAAATAGTATTGCAGTTTTACAAATACACAAGAACGTCATGCAAGATTTAAAGATGAAAAACAAATATTTCTTTTTTCTTTGTCTTTTGTGACTAACTTTTCCTTTGATGGAGAGATTGAAGACTTTCACCTTTTTGCCATGTTGCAACCAAATTTCAAAACGGGGGAAAAATGATGTATGGTTTTCAAATTTAGCAAATAAAAGTCTGACAAGTGTGACATGTATTTCTATCCAACTCCCTCTATGAGTCTATGCTCATAGAGTTACTCTTTACCTAATTTAAAACTAAACCTTTTTTGGATATTATCCACCAGTTTTTCACATTTAGCAATATTTACAAATTAACTTAGGTCTGAACTTTAATGACATAAAGTAAACATGAGCAAACCTTGGTCTAACTTTCTCCATTGAATGAATGTTACTGGTCCTGCTGGAAGGTAGACCTCAACCACAACCTTAAGTCTTTTGTCTCTTCAAGTATTCTCTGCCTTCCTATCAATTCTGACTAGCTACCATGTTACCGATGAACAAAAGCATTCCCAGAGGATGATTCTGCCGTCACCATGTTTCAGTACAGAGATGGCATGTTCAGGGTAATGTGCCGGTTTAGATATTAGCACATGTAGCATTTTGCATAAAAGATCGATTTTAATCTCATCTGACTAAAATATCTTCTTCTCTGTGTTTTCTGTTTCTTAAATGATTTACAACAAAGTAGGTTAGAACAACAAAAAACCTGTCTTTTGTTGTTCTAACCTACAACAAAAGACAGGTTAGAACTTGACCCTTCTAACCTGTCTTTTGTGTTTCTTGGTCTTCACTGATGTCGTCTAAAAAACTTCTGAACCTTTCACAGAACACTTCTGAATTGGTTGATGTGGATTTGCTTTACGGGTGTCAGAATAAAATCGGAATGAATGAAAAAAACTCGAGATGTTACTGAATTTTATTTGTAAAAAAAAAAAATTATAATAAGCAAAACCATCTGCCATTTACTCTTCACATCAAAAGAATTCAGTACTTTTGGTTGATCTATGACATCAAATACCTAGAAAAATTGTAATTTGTGGCTCTAAATGTGAAATACAAAAAGTGCCATTTAATATATTTTTTATTAAGTTAACTTCACCTCCAATATGCATCAATACATGATATTAACATTAATGTGGGCAGGTAGCAGAACATTAATCAACTATACAACAAAAAAATTGTAGATTTTAATTTGTTCAAAAGAGATTCCCAGTACAGCTATAAAAGGGAAAACCAATAAAATTTGGTGTACCACCAGCAGGTGTCTCCCTTGAGCATGAAATCACCCACACAGGATTGTGGGCTATTAGTGATCTAAATACTATACTCAGTAAAGTTATTCAATATTTTACTAAATACAATTGTGTTTAAAAGACATCCTGATTCATCTATACCAGATAGATTTCCAATGACGTTCACAACAGTTTCACCTTTAAATTTGAATACGCAAAGCCAAAAGCAAAAGACATATGTAGGGCAAGGAGATTTGCATTCACATCCTACTGTAGTTCTTATCAGTGGAGTATAGTGCGCTATCACTTTAAGCTTTCGTATGAAGTTCTAGCCTCTGACAATCGCCAGTAAACGCCTGCAAATTGTAACAGCTTGACTGTGTTTATGCATCACAGTCTCCATGTGGGGCTGTGTGTGTGCCCAATAAAGCACAGCATCATTAAAGCACATCAGACAACACAAACCCACAGGAAAGCACACGCCAGTATTTTTGGAGCAACGGAGATGGTAGCTGCTTGGGTTGCTAACGTTTAAAAAAAAAAAATTTTTTAAATTAAAAATTCAGATAAATTGGACAAGATCCAAACTGCATTCTGAAGCCTTCAAATAAGATCTTGGGTGTAGTTTAAAAGTGAAATGGGGCTCACCACATAGCCAGCCTCTGCTCCACCTCCCTGAGGAAACCAGTGTGAAACTTGTGGAGCGGCTCAAAGGTGGTGAGAATAGTGTTCTTCAGGGAGTCAGGAGTCGCCTCGTCTTGTTCCACAACACCCTGGAAAGACTGAAAAACACATATTGCAAAGCGGATTAACACATGGGAATAGATTTTACAGTCTCATTATTAGATTAACTGTATCTTGAATAATTAAGTCTCAGGTATTTCATCACAAAGATTGACTCCCTCCACAGGTTTTATATCAGATTCAAGTGGGGACTCTAGTTGGACCTCTGCAAATTGTTAATACCAACGTTTATGTATTAGCATACTAACATTAATTTTAATATGTTTACTTTACTGTCAGCATTCTAGTGTTATCATGCTCTTTAAGCTCAAGCAGGGTAGCAAATCAAACTTTTGCTACGAATAAAAACATACATGTATATCTCCAGTGTTTCCTCACTAATCTGATTAAGTTTCCACACAGCCTCATTCTCTATAAGTCTCTCAGTTTTAATGATAATTTTATCACCAATATAATCATTTGCTTATTCTGTTTAATTACTTCAGCTAATAATTTATTTAATATATTTCTGTAGTGCTTTTTTATCCATCCTCCTGATTTTCACTTCTGCAAAGACCTTCGTGTTACACTTGACTGTGATTTATAAATAAAGTTAAATTACACAAACTTGCTTAAAATGATTACAGAAACTTGCTTCCAGAATCACTTTATCTGTGTTCCTGTTGATGAACTTTAGCTTTGTGACAATGTCTAAATCCTTCACTTGACTGAGGTTGAAAAGAAGAATCAATAGTCATTCTTACTCACTTGTTTCATTAAGACAGGTTGGTGGCAAAAGAAGCATGTTTTGAGTAGCAGAATGGACTGAGAGCAGCTTCATTCAGAAGCTCTAATGGGAAAGGGAAATGGGCTGTTGGAAAAGTAAGTGTTTCTTTATAAGGGTTGAAAACAAAGCTCCAGCTGTTATTCAGATGACTTCACCCTCAACACCGAAACAACACCAATCAGCATGTGGGAAGGAGATAACAGCATACAAACACATGAACATATACAGTTAAATGATTAAAAGAATTCAAGTTAAATGTGAGCAAAACCTCCAAAATGAGAAAAGCTACCATTTTCCTCATGTGATAAATCAGGCAACAAAAGACCATCCTCGATTACAGTTGAAGAAGCAATACACACGTTTAATATCCTGTTTATCTGCCAGGTTTACTTTGAGACAGTATCAAAACGAAGCAGGGTGTGCACGCTTGCATCCAGCCAATAAAATCCGAGAGAATCGAATAAATAAGCACACAGAGGGAACACACTGCTAAATCCAACATAAACACGGTTTAGTATTCACCACCTCGTGTGACATGGATAAATGCATTTCAGACCTCGGGAGTAGGGAATGAATAAAAAATGAAATCGCTGCTGCCAAAGTGTTTGTGTGTCACTGCCCATCTCTGTGATTTGGCGGTCGTGTTGCAACGAAGCTGCTAAACCAGAACAATGAGAGAGCTTCTCCCCAAGCAGACGAGCATATGGGACAGACCAAACAGCAGAGAGGCATGCTGATGTATGCTCATCTTACCACAGTCACCACCTCCAGGTCCTTCAGATATGTCCTCTCTGTGGTCAGCAGCTCTTTGGCGATGAAATAGGCTCGATCAGTGGGAAACCTCTGGATAGCAAACATCAGATAAGATACTGAAAAGGTAGCAGCACCTGTTTTTAGTTACATTCATCAGGACATATAAGTAGACATATAAAGTACCTTGTGCTTTGTGTTATAAGCATATGTAACTGTAAAGGTCAGAGTTAAATATGCAAAGAAGTTGTAAACAGGGGTAGCTTGTGAAATATATTCTTTAGTTTTGAACATTTCATGAAGAACTGTTCAAAGTGGCAAGAGTACACCGTAGCCGCAAACCTAGCAAGACATGGGTTTTAATATCATTCATTAGAGGAGGAGCCAAGAGGCTCATAGTGACTCTGGAGGAGCTGCAGAGGTCCACAACTTAGGTGGAAGGCTATTGACAGGACAACTATAGGTCAGGGAGTGCAAAATTTTAGTCCTAATGGAAGACTGGTAAAATGAAAACCAAAAGTGACCACACTGCCAAATACCCTGAAAACACCACCTCAATGGCAAAGCCTCAGGTGGTTAAAATGCTATTTTTTTTTTTTTTTTAAGGACACTGTTTTAAAGCACATGGGAATATGGACAGAGCAAAAGTACAGAGCAATCCTGGTAAATTTTTATTTTTTGAGGTTTTAAAGGTTTGAGAGCTTATGTGACCGGTGGACTTCTGCGTCGTGTGTGTTATGTGGTGATTGGACAAACGACAAAGCACCAAGTCTGGGTTTGGAGGCGGTTTCCGTTTATTTAATCTGTCAATCGGGAGATATTAGCATTAGCACATAGCATGTGCGCCAGTTCTCCAACCCGATCTCTCCCCAGTGGGAAAGAAAAGAAATTTGGAATGAGTAACAAAAGGGAGGAGGAAATTAATAACTTAATATTTATAATAGTCCTGGAGGACCCTGAACAAAAGAAGAAGAAAGTAAGGAGGAGCTGGAGGACCAAACCCCTTATAGCAGACACAGAGGAACACAAGAACAGTCAAGTGTAAGCGGACAGATACATTAAAGAAAACATTTTGTGAAAATATAAAACTACTAATATAGACCCAGTTACACTTAGTGTACAAACCTTTCTCCGGACCTCATCTTCATCATCAGTGCGAATGCTGCAGGCATCGTTGAGTAGCGGGCTGGTCAGAGGCGAAGGCTGACGGCCGTCGAGACTGTGGCTGCACAACTCCAGGGACTTCTGACCGTTCACCATCCCATGGGGGTGTCCGGACGGCAGAGGGCTGTGGGGAGCCACACCTGTCGTGAACCCACAGAAAAAGAAAAAAAAATCCACAGGGAGGAAGGAAAGTATCAGTTTGTGTTAATCCAAAAACACAGGGATATAATTGAGCTGTGGAAAATATTCTCCATTTAAATAATTTTAGCCCAGATGGGTGCAATTCGCCACATTGTAGGAAGATAACTGAATTTGACATTTTAGTGTATTTTTACCAAATGAGGATAACATTTAAACCAAATCAGATGACGGAATGCCAATGAAACCCAAGCTATTTAACAATCCACTAATGTTAAATCATTAATGCAGTGAGGTAGAACTGGTAAGGGGGGTTTTGTTTAGAGAGAGCAAAGAAATAAAAAACAAAAAAAAATCAGTCATGACTCACTTTGAATTTACGACAGCCGTTTTACACCACGTCAATAAAGGGACAAGCTGACACATACAGCAGGCTGATCGAGAAGAACCACTTAACTACTGTCATCTGCTCCGTTCACTCAGCTTACTTACTATGTTGTGGCTGCAACACGCCCATCTCCCTCTCTGTCTCTCTCTGTCATCATCAGCAGGAATAAAACAGAACGCAAACTAGTTTAAGAACTACCTCCTCGATAGTATGAGTCACATAAACATCTGCACCGATGCTACAAACGAGTGTGAAATAACAATTTCACAAAAAACTAGAGGATGAAAAGGATCTAATATCTACTATTGACACTAGACTTTACAAAACAAACACCAACGGCAATCAAGCACCAGAAAAAAATATGAAAAAGCCATCATAAAACAATACAAACTGATCTTGATCTGATTTCTGTCAGTTCAGGTAATATTTTAACAGCTACAGCTGAAAACATTACAGAGACAAGCGTATGCAAATCAGTTTAAAGACTAATTTTACCATGTGACAGAGAGCTGTAAAAATGCTTTATATATAGTTTATTAGGTTGCTTTTAATAGCCTAGATTTACAGCCACATCCTCCGATCACACGCTGCACACACAGAAAATGAACAGATAAATTACAGCGGAGTGAAAGATAGAGCAACATGTATATTACAGTACATACAGCAGAGGACATGCAGGTAGGACAGAACAAGATTATGTGCATCAAGCCACCGTCCTGGACTTTGAACACACCCTGAAGGACACCAGTGGTTGAAGACACACACATACACACGCCCACCTCCGCACACACCCCCTCCACCTCACACACACACAAACAGAGTCTTTCCCATAAAGCTGGGACATGCAAAGATGTTACATGGGTTAGTGCTCCTCAAAATGTTCCCGGTTCTGCAGTGAGCTGGTTGTTTACTCATGCTGCATCAGTAACGGGTATAAAAGCAGGAGGCTAATCAAATCAAGCTTGCAGTGCTTTGCAAAGGTTTTAATATCCCTTGATATTTCCCAGATTTTGTCAAGTTAAAACCACAAACCTTAACATATATCAATGGATTTTATGCAACAGACCAACACGTAGTCAACTGATTGTGTGCATAGTTGTGAAGTGGAAGGAAAATGACAGTATTCATTTGAGGGTATCAGAATAAGAGAAGTACAAATGTATGCAACTGATTCTTGATTCTTTTTGTAAGAAAATGTAAAACCATGTATCCCTTTTCATTACGCACTACTTTGCATACTTGTGTATCTCATAAAATCACCATCTGTGTCTATGCCAGAGCTAAAAATATCAAGGAGCACCACAAAAAGCAGCCTGCTATGATGGATGAACCCAAAGGCTTTATACTTTGAGGTAATGTTGCCCTTAAAGTGTCTTTCACACAAACATAGACACTGCCAAGCCCTTGTTTCCCTGCTTTGAAATAATCTAATGGTGAGTCAGGTGATCAGATCACTGCAGAAAAGGGAACCCGCAGAATGAAAACCGTGCTTCCCCCTCCACACAGCACAGAAATGTAGAGATGAGGGGAAAAAAAACTAGCTTCATGCAGACAGTGAACATTGGACACAAAAAAGGAAAACAACACATGTGTAACATGGAGATTATTGCAAATTAAACCACGAGAAAAAAGACAAGTGCAAAAAAGTGCAGTGCCATTTTTTCAAACTCTGCTTGACTATTGCAAAATAAAAGCAAAAAAAAAAACATGCAAGACAATGAGAAATTATCTTATAGCACACATTTGCATTCACTAAAACCTGATCAAGAAGCTGCTCGTCACTTGCACATTACATCTATTTTACTTGTTGCTATGAGGTATGTTTAGCATATTGCTGACATTTCAATACAAGACAGGACTCAAACTATTTAAAGTTTGCTCCAGATTAGTAAAGAACAACTGACTCTGTAAACAAGTACTAAATACAAATCAATTGTAGACATTTTTTGCAGGATGTCATTGGATTCTGCACCCTAGTCAGAAAGATGACCTGTTAGATAGCTACAGATAAATGCCAATTCAGTCTTTACTGATGACATACCAGAGGAAATGTCAGAACAATACAGTGCCTTGCGAAAGTGTTTAAACCTATTAAATCTGTATATTTTGTAATGACAAAACCACAAACTTAATTTTATTTGAATTTTAGATGATGGACCAACAAAAAACTGCACATAATTTAGAAGCGGAAGGAAAAGGACATTTGGTTCCCGATATTTTTACAAATAGAAAGAGAATATCTAGAATTTAGTTGACTTGTGAAGGGATACGTGAGTTTGCATCAAATTTGAAAACAGAATCTGCCATACTTTTCACTTTTCTTCTTATTGAACCAATTAATTTATCATTTAGTGACTTTGACAGGCAATTAGTTAGAATAGATTTTATTTAGGCATATCAGAGGACGGGGGGCTGAATACAAATGCATGCACAAATTTTTTCAGATAGTATCTGTGATAAAAATATCGAGACCTCTGCATTGTTTGGCTTCCGCTTCACAGTTTTGCACTACTTCATGTTGGTTCACAACATGAAATCTTGGAAGATTTTGACATTAAGGTGAAAAAGTTCAACGGTTATGAATTCTTTTGCAAGGCACTAAGAAAAGCCATGGTAGCCGGTACTAGATAGAAAACCATAAGGAGACATTACATGTGATTATAGACAACAATAGACACATATCTTACTGACAGAGGTTAAAAGGCACTAAGATGGCAGTTTTTTGCAACTTTCTTAAAAGTCAGCATTTTCGCCATTTATGCCTTTCATTTTGATATAATTAGTACCACATTTTCTGCGGTGCTCAATAGGTAACTATTCAGTGTGGCAACCTAACAAGGCAGCTGTGAGTGTCTGTTTTGATATCATAAAAAAATTCAGAAACAAGTGAATCTTTGAAATGCAGAAGAAAACTTTCCTACACAACAAGGATTCCCAGAAATAAGCTTCAGACTCCCTTCTCAGGTTTGTTAATGTGTCAACAGCTGAAAATCTGTTCACCTTCCTCATCACTAAAATTATGGCATCCATCCTCATCCTCTGCCTCCTCGTCCAGCTGGAGGCTCCCAAAGGAGAATTTGTTTCTTGGTATAGGAGAGCTAGCCTCCACCGTACTTTTGCTGCAGTTTTCTCTGTCCTCTCCCTCAGACTCGCTTGATTCTGACCCACTGGTGGTGGAGCCCTCACACATTTGCACGGCCTCCACGTGTTTGACTCCAACCTGTCCTAACCGTTTCTTTCCGGCCCGGAATCTCCCCGGTGCCGTGAGGCCGTTGGCCATCATGCGGCGCTCGAGAGCTGCCATGCGCTCGGCCCGAGACATAACCGGGCGTGAATCAGGCCCTGGAGGGGATCCACCCTGATGTGGGTCTGCACATGAGGTGTGATGTACTTTTTGGAGATTGTGTAAGCGAGGCGATCGGCTCGGGTGGGGGGAGCATCTTGTGTCATTAAACAGGGGGGGCGTGTAGCCATTCTGCTCAGTGTGAGGGAGAGAAGGTTCTCGGTGGGTGGGTTTATTGGCAGAATTGGAGACAACACTCCTTGAGCCAAACGTATGTTGACCTGGGAGGGGGCTGCTGCTCTGCCTCTCTCTGTTATGGCCTCTGATTTTCCCCACTGTGCTGTAACCAGGACTAAGGTCAAACTTTGGACGTGACTGCGTGAGAGACCGATATGGCTCATGGTTCATGTTGAGCAAAGGAGATTCCCTGTACTGCGTCTTACCCAGTAAATGCTCCTGCTGGGAACCTGAACCCCGACGCAAATTGAAGTCCTCACCATAACTCTGATTTATTCTGCTGGCCTGCTCCCTTCCCATGTTTAACTCACTATCTACACAACTGATGGCTGAGCTGCTGCCTTTGGCAAACCAAGATGCTGGACCTTGGCTCGGATGTTCTGGGGACATCTGTCGTGTTGACCCTCTTGATTCCTCAGGCTTGGAAACGGACTCCTTTCTGTCTTCGTGGCCGTTTCTTTGATGGTTTGGGCTCATCTTTGAAGTTCGTGAAGCTGCTGGGTCTTCGGCACTGACAAGCACCGGCTCCTTCCAGTGACGCCGAGGAGGAGAAGAAGAGGAGAAGTCCTCAGGAACACCACTCTGACAGAGTTGGAAAAAAGAAAAGAGTTTCAGAAATTATGTAATTAATAACAACTGGGGATTTTAAGTCAATTCCTCCTTGCCTAAAAATATTCTGTTAGTTCCTTGTGCTTGACTAAATACATTGCATGTATGTTTAAGTGATCAAATGTACAGGACTGAAACACCAAACACCAAAATAAAATTGATGTTGCTAATTTAGCATCAGTCACAATGATGTGCTATGATATTTAGAAGAAATAAAGGAGCAAAAATAAACATAAATGGCAAAAAGACCAGTAAACATTTATGGTAACAGGCAGACTGGTGCAATGACATCTACTGCAAATCTTAATGTATTTTATTATGGTTTAATGTGATAGACCAGCACAACGAGGTGGAAACTGTCACTTTTTTGAGTCTTGGCAGATTGTCAACTGGACTTTCATACAAAAAACAATATTTAAGATACTAATTAAGTTGACATTTACTGAGTTGTTCCCATTTCCCCAAACTAGTGCACAATTTTCCACAGCAGACTCACAGACGCTCAATTCTCTGTTCCCTTCAGAGTCAAGGTAAAACTACCTTGATATAGTGAGTGCACCCATAAGAGCTTTAGCAACCTTTTTTGTTAAAAAGATGAAAATAAAGTTATTTTAAGGAGGTATTTTTCTTGTACAACAGATGAACAGGAAAGGATGTCAATAAGTCGGTATGCAAGCTGTGCATCAGGCAGGTGTCCACAAAGCCGACTTGAACACTCAGTTGTTTATGTGGCATTTAAAAATGTCAATAACACTTCTACTTCCACAACAGCGAAAGTTTGAGCATGGTGGAGAGCAGATGTTATGCTAAATTATTAAAGTACCAATTGCACCATTGCTTTTCTATTCAGGAGAATAGAAAAGCAATGGCGCTAGATAAATATGTAAGGTTAAGTTTCGTATTTGGAAAAAAAGTAAAACATCTTCCACATTTTGATGTTAATAAACAATGTTAATTTAACAAGCTAACAATTGTATTTGAAGAAAAGATTTGTCAAGATAAAACAAAACAGACAGGGTGCTGATTCTGTCTACCCCGCCTGACCCTGACAAATATTGTCAAAAAAAAAAAAAAACTAAACAGAAACCACGGCAACCTACCAGTTTGATAATTACAAAGTAAACGTTTCATAGAAATCAAATAAGTGCTTATTTTATTCTCCGTTTTTCAACACAAATCAATCTCTTTTATTGTTTTCTAAAAGGCTGATATGTTTTTAAATAATTTAATGGAGACAAAATGTATAAAGACAAAATAAATATGTTTACATTGTTAGAAAGGTTCCATCTTTAATCAAAATGTAATAAAACCATTGTCATTGTTTTCATTATTTATCAACAATCACCTAAAAGTATTGCATATTTATCTTAGTATTGAACTGAAATTTTAGTATTTTAACAGCCCTATTTCATAATAACTTTAGATTATGTATCAGCGGATTCAGGGTTCAACTGGATTTGACTTAGGCATATTAGAGAAAAATAGGGAAGCCTCCCTTTTTATTCATTTAATATTCCTAAAATATGCACCATTTCATTCTGCTTCAAAGTTATGCACTGCTTTGTGTTGAACCATCACATAAAACCCCTTTAAAATTTACGAATGTTTTTGGTGTGTGAAAAGTGTTGCAAAATAGTCTTCAGCAGCTTCCACTTCTATTTATTTATATTAAACAACAGGCTGTCAGGCAGAGAACAATGATTTCATCCAACCCAACTATGGATCACTGGGGCTTTTGGGGTTAATATTTAAAACAAGCAAAAAGGTAAGTTTATAAATTCATAGACAACGTTCATGAATAACTAAAGAGGAATGGCATATATATAAAGCAACAAATAATCTATTGAGTACATTTATTATGCATAGAAAGACTAACTTCTGATGGCACTTCATGGTGGCGAGGAGAAGGCAGCGGCGACAGGCGAGTGTTGTGTTGAACTCTACTGCTGTATCGGACCCGGCTGTGTTTCCTGGCAGATGGGATGATGTAGGTCAGTGTTTTACATCGTGAAAGTCTTTACTTGAACTCAGAATGCCCAGCATGTGTCTAGATTCTACCTTTCAAACGGGATCTTCTTGAACTCTGATTCCCTCACATAATCAATCACCTGCTTCTGTGTGCGACCGCTGCAGCATTAGCACATGGGAAATAATAATGAGTGTTTCTACAAGGGCGGTAGTAGACTATTAGGAAAGTTAAGTGCTTGCAGTCCTGTCGAAGAAATAAACTCCACCTAAATCTGAAGGAAGATCCTCGTGTGAAGAGCATAGGCTTGGGTTTGGGTTTAGGTTCCTCAAAGAGGCGGAAGAATGCATGATATTCCACACAGATCTTCCAGAAGACTTTACAGCAATCCCTGCTGGCCATCAAAAACTCCAGAGTGTCCTGATAGGAGCTCTGAAAAAACATTGAGAAATAATTTACAACCCTGAAGCAATTTGTGTTCTCCAAGAATAATGAAACAACATACATTTAGATCTGGCCTTAGCTTGATGAGAAAACGTTTTCGCTTGAAGCTCAACTTGCGTATTTTGGACCAGTTGAAGGCGTTGATCCTCGTGTGTGTCTAAGATGATGAAAAATTGAATGCCTTTTAAAGCTTTTTTTTTTTTGACAAAGTGAGAATAACTAAGAAACGCAACAAGCAAATTGATGTGAAGCTACCTGGAAGACCAAAACGCCCGTGTGCGCCACAGTCAGACTTAACTTCGAACCTTCCCGATCCTTGGCAGGGTGCAGCCGAATCCCGTAAAAATCCAGCTTGCGAGCAACCTCCAATAACTGAAAATCTGACTCTGCTGGTGATTGACCTCTACAACACACACATAAATGTAAATATTTACAGTTGGTAATGTTTCATCTGTATTTCTAAGGAGGGTGATACCTGTAAAGTACATTCAAAAGCATGATTTTTTAATTACAAAGGTATTGGAAAATCACTGTAGATGAAGATGCAAAAAGAAACAGGCAGGTGACCAGAATCAGATAATTTAGGACTTCATCAATAAGACCGGTTTGGTTGCTGTAATGCCAATAAAGATTTTTGTAAATAAATAACTTTTTTAAGTAATACACCTTCTACATTGTTTTGTTATCAAATAAAAAAAGAAAAAAACAATTGAAACTTTTCCATAAAGGAAAAAATGTCTTAGTTAAATAAAAAATTATTTTAAATGCAACTCTATCAGGGGTGTGACTAACTTAAGGCTTAAAGGTGTGTGTGTACATTACACTTTATATTTCATATAGGTCATACAAGTTCCTAGGGTTGAGTTTTTGAAGAACAAATAGTGGCTGGGGGAAGGAGCAGTAAACCTTAACTAACTTTCCTAATTCTCATTCAGAGATAAGCCTTTCTGTTTCCTGTGTGCCACTTAAAGGATTCAACTCAACATGGCACCCGGCCAGCAGAGCCACAGATATCGTTATCAGCTGTGGTAAAAAACCAGCTCTCTGAAACTGCAGCTTCAGAGAGCAGTGAAGCTTGTCTGAAGCTGCAGCGGCAGACCACTGAGTGCTCATGGCCCACTGTGACGCAGAGGCCACTGAAGTGTTGGCAAAGCTTCTTCTTAAATAAGTTATGAGAAATACTTGATGGAGTGGCTGGATGGAGTGAGAAAATCTGGAAGGGTTCCAGTAATATACTCTCAACGGCATTAAACTAGATAGAATGAAAAAGTAGTCAGACAAAAAAAAGCCAAGTTCTCAAACTTCTGCATCAGTCATCTCTAAATAGAGTACAAAACTGGGTTTCATCCCACTAACCCAACTAAAGACAGCTGTCTGTCTGTGTGTGCATGTGTGTCACTTGGTGATCTAAAAGAAGCTTATAATCTCCTTTTGGGACACTGTAGCCTTTTGCTTCATGTTTTTCTTCATCAGGGAAAGAGAAGCTGGTCAAAGCTGTGGACAGAAAAATATGATAAAATCTTCTGCAGTTTAAAGACGGCCAAATTTGCAATGAGCTGGTATACATCAAAGTATATCCATGCATTAGAGACAAAACTTGAAAATCATTCACATATGCTCTCCATGAAATCTGACTGCGCTTGAGCTGTTTTGCACAGAAAAAGGCCAACAAAGTCTCTAGATGTGCAAAGCTGGAAGACATAAAGCCCAAAAGACTTACATTAAGTTGTAAAACAAGTTATAAAAACCTGGCCAATGTAAGATTATATACTGTATGTTAAAGTGCTGTGTGTAGCACTCTGAGAAATAACCCATTCATTCAGTGACTGCTTTCCTGAATGTGTCACTTGAGTAATAAAACAGCCCAGTGGGACAATAACAAAGTCTGCAACAACATTTCCTGTTCACGGCTGAGGAGAATAATGTCTGTTCACCCACTGACCTTGTGTTATTATTTTAACTGTGGCTTAAAGATCACACACTCACATATGCTTTGAGTGAAACTCCATGATTTTGTCGATCAGGGGCATCTGATCTGGAATGTAGTTGTTGTTTAGCAGGTGTGAGCGGCAGTGGCTCTCGTCAAAGTCCCCAATCTCAGCTGAAACCGAAGAAAAGAAAGGACAAAAAATAAAGAAGTCAGCTTTAGAGTTGATGCTGCACGGGGAGAAACGCGCAAACACGCTTCGATCGCAACAGGATAAAGAAAGAGGTCCAGATATGACCAGCAATGGAAATGAGTCGCTGCTCTGCTGCAGCTCTGCAAGATTACATTCAGACATTAGACCGAGGGGTCTCCATAGCAACACAAAGTTAATCAATTTGAAATGCTGCGCCGTGTGCAGCATGACAATGTTTGCTGATAAGCTGCGCATGAAAAGAGCAGCAGTGTATCTATAAAAGACAGTTGTCAGATCTATCACTGCTTTGGTGGCTTGAGCCAAGCGCATAAAACTGCCGTGCGAGCCTCACACTGGATGATGTGGGAGACCATCAGAGCCGCGCTGGTGTCGTTGCACATCATACGTCCACTGGAGAGATCCTGCTTGATCTGCAGGGCAAACAGGTACCTAGGCACAAAACACAAAAATAGCTATCACGTTAACAAGTCTGCAGAGGTGATTGAGGGTTAAAATGAAAACACAAGATTCAATTTGGCACTTTAGGAATTTATCAGTAGAAAAAAAACTGTTTAAAGAGACAAAGAGTTTTCTCAGGTCACATGGATCACAGAGTTGCACTCCCACTCATTTGTTGCTTTGTATTATAGGCAAAGAAAAAAAATGTACTGAAACTTTTTCATTGTTACAAAAACATACAAAGGTGAATTTTGTTTGTCAACACAAGCAGCAGGCCCAGAATTTTCTGGAGGGACTAGATTTCAGTTCTGATAGAGAGCTAAAGTGTGTTGCTGGGAGAGGGATGTCTTTGGAAGCGGAAGCCACAAGATTAAAGGATTAATACAGTTGTGGCTAATTTGTTGGTGCAACAAGAGGGCTTTCAAGATTAATGACTGGGAAGGAGAACCACAGTTTCAGATAATGGTTTAAAATAGCAATGTTTTGAAACAAACATCAGTAAAAACCTCATTGTTACCATTTCTGTCAGAAAATAAAAAGCAGGCTGGCAACCAACGTTGTTAAAACTTGACAAACTAATCAGCATGATCTTTTGAAAATGGACTTTATCTCAATAAGATCCCAAATATTGAGCTCTTATTGAAGTAGAAAAGGAGGCAATATTCATGGAAATGAGCAGGTTAATCTAGAAACACAGTGGACTCCTGCCTAGTTGCTGAATAGAATTTGCAGATTCGCCTCATTACAAATTTTTCTGTGAAACTTCACTCCAAATTATTTACTGAAAATTAGACTACTTGTGGATTTTTTTGTAGAGCATGACTAAAATATTAGAAATAAAATTTAATTTGGAAAGCTAAAATATCTAGGCACAATGCTAATTGACATGCTATTGGCAAGTGTTTGCAAAACAACTAATAATAGTACAACTAAAATAGACCATTACAAGCATTTTTAGTGGGGGTCTCAAGTATTTGCAGATTTTAGCTGTTCGTTAGATGTGTTGTTTTAATATCACAAAGGGTTAAAACTATTTTTAAGTTAAGATTATTGAACTGCAATACTCAGTTAATTCTGAAACAGAATAACAAATCAAGCAACAAAAAAGTCTAAGATTAAAACTACTGAATGTTTATGTTTGAAACAAACTAGACACTAAACGCTCTAAATAACAGTAGAATAACATATATTAATGAAAAAATAGTAAATAGAAACAGCTTTCTAATATCTTTCTTATACGAACAGTCAAGCAACTGTCTAAGCTTCATCAGTTGAATGTAAATTTTTTCTCTGTGCTCTCCTAAAAACATGCAGCACATCCGTATCTACAGAACAGAAACCAGAAAATCATTAGCTCTACATCACTAATCTCCAGAGGGCTAAACCAGCGAGATGGCAGCCATGACATTTGAATCCTATAACCTGAAGGGGAATAAATCATCATGGAGTCAGGGCCCATGTTTCATGTATGCCTCAGTTACAACAGAGACCTTTCACACTGACATGTATACAAACGTACGTCTCTGTGCCAAGAAGAAGACAAACGCATCCCCCAGATAACGGGAGTAAAGAGGATCTGCTCACCTCGTCAGCTCCTCCAGCAGCTGCGCATGGTCAGGGGGGAAAAACTTCACACTGAACCTCAAGGTTGTGTTTTTCGGTCCTGTGTGGAACAGGTTCATTAATAAAAGAACATTTGCATTTTAAAAGGAGATTATACAGAGCAGTTACGCTCTTATAAGCTCCAGGAAGAACAAGACTAAACAGCATACTGAAACACTTACGTCGAAGCTGCTTAATAATCGGTTTGATGTGGTCCAACCAAACCTGTGAAAGAACAGAAGAGGCTTGTTCAAGTATGAGTTTTTGAACAAATAATGTGAGCAATTTTGAGATGAGGTTGTATTTGTTGTTTATTTACCATCATGCTTTTGTGGTTTTGAAACTCCAGGCCAAAGTAGTCACCTTCAATCAGATTCATGTGGGAGCACACCAGGTCAAATAGCACCTTGCCTGACGCTTTTTGCTGTGAACAAAATCATGTAGGACAACACTTAAATCAAAGCAGAAAAGGCAAGCATTTTTTTCTACTGTCAGTATTCCGCCTAGACACACTTAAAGCATTTTATGAGCTTAAATACATCATCTTATTTCTTGACGATAGAATAAGTCAATATGCCCTGATGCTAACCAGTCACAAAGTTTTGCTAGAGAACATTAGCAAACAGCATCAGGAAGACCAAGAAAAACTACAGAAGATAAGGGACAAACATTTGAAAAAGCTAAAGCAATTATTGTGTTATGAAACAATATTCCAAGCAGTGTTTAATCCAATATTTGAAACAAAACACACTACAAAACAACAACACATCTACTAAGACATGGTTGTACCCCTAAGCTGACAGGGCAAGCAATGACAGCAATGAGCAGCAGCCAAAAGGACAATGGTAAATCTGGAGAAGCTGCAGAGATTCACCACACAGGAGACTATTATGTGTGCACTATACAAATGTAGCCTTTATGGAAGAATGACAAGGAAAAATGACTTGTTTTTTTAAGAAACTCCATAAGTAGCCCTGTTTGCACTTCAACTTAAGCCATTTAAGGTATATACATAGTAAGGCGCTCAGACCAAATGAAAACAAAACTGAACAAGTTGGTCTACTTGCAAAACACTATATGTGATGAAAGAATTGCACAATGTGTCCTCATTCCCATCTAGTGGGTTTCCATAGAAAGAACTCTTGTTCTACAACTGGTTCAGTTCATATGCCTCTGAACACTGATTTTTGTTTTGTTCCCATGAGAACCAACTGCCTTTTCCATATGTTTTGGGAACCAAACATGCATAATCAACAGGTGGCATCAGACAACTAAGAAGAAAAGCAGAAAAAGAGCGTAATAGCAAAACAGACCTTGATGCCCTGCATGCATTATTTCCTTGTTTACAGAGGTTCCTTTATGTGGAGCAAAAGAGAATTCAAACTGTCCAGCTGATGCAGAAAAGGTTTCTTTGTGTTTGCTGCCGTGCTTGTTATATCTTTGTGTGAAGTTTGACTGGCGCACAATGTGATGTCTCAGGTTTGCACTGAAATACCAGGTATTCCACAATGCCCAACTAGAACCAAACTGGGCACTGGGGAATCTCATTCTTCTATAGCAAACACATGACACTGGTTCAAAATCATGCTCGGGAAGATGGTTTTCAATGTAGTTGTGTTGAAGAAAAATGCACAATACACTTTTCAGAGCAACTTATAATTTCACTACCTTATGCATAATCTTGTCTATCCTTGTTCTACTACATAAAATCCTTAAAATAAATAAATAAATAAACTTTAAAAATCCTCAAAATGTTTGTGGCTGTAACACACCAGTTTAGAAACACAAAATGGGTGTGAAATACTTATAATGCCCTATTAGTTATACATTATAAACCAATTTACTGTTAATAATGTATCACTTTCTGTGTCACAAATGTCTCTTTTGGCCTTTCTGCTTCCATGCTAGTGTTCAAAGAGCCTGCCAAGAATAAGTTTCTATCATGCATGTTGCAGCCAAAGGGGGTGGGTTGAACCTCGTCTTTGATCTGGATTTTCAGTGTCGCTGCTGCTGCCGACGGCCCAACAGTCTTTGAGGTGGAAATCATATCAGGGTGGGATAAAAAAAAATTCCCCTGACCACCTCAGTCTCTCCTCAAGTACCACACGAACTTAACTGCACACTTTTGGGCACTGCGAGAAACACACAAACCTCCAAAATCTACCTCAATCAAACTGAGAAACATTCCCACATGGGGTCACATTAGTGTCAGGGATTTTTCCCAACAGATTTCTGTTACAGACACTCAGACACGGCTTGACTCACAGGCACACACACAACAGGAACACGTCTGCCTGGCTGCTTCCTCGTGACTGGTCTGCACCAGCGCACAGCATATCTCAGCTACAGAATGTGAGTGTTTATAGTAGGAGTCCCTCCTGGCTTGATACCGATTCAGAGCAGTGCCTTAATACGTTTCAAGAAAGGAGTTCTTACATGAAAGGACAGGGACATGCTGAGGTGCATGCTAGGACAAGAATTTCTCTGGTGCAGCTAAAGGGAGTTGTCGAATTTTAAATTTAAATGACGCTGCCTGTGTTCCTCTAAATGCTTAAAGAATAAAAACTTAAGCTCTGTCAGCTTAGTCAAAGTGATTACACATCCTCATGTAAATGGAAAACCTTCCCCCAAACAAGACAACCTACCACTTTTTCCTAGCTTGCACAGGGAGTTTTCTACTACGGAGAGCCAGCTGTTTGCATATGGTGACCGAACCAGTGAGAGTGACTGCAGAGAAAAAGGTCACCAGTCCAAACATACATAGATACACACATTATTTAATGTCCTGAGAGAATGCTGTGTGTAAAAGGCAAAACATAGCCTTTTTCAATGTTTCTTTCATTCAATGCAGCTAAACCAAGCACAGAAAAGCCATCAGCGTCTCATTGAGGCTCTTGTGTCCACCCATGTAATTGTGCCATTGTTGGTAAAGAGGCCACACTCTGTGCAGAGACAGGTTGGGCAGAGGCTGATTAAAGCTGACCAGCACTTGACTAAATGCAGCTTTTGCATGCAGGAGTCATGTCACCGCAAAGGACAACACAAAAACATTGTTCATGACGCACCAGTCCATAAGAGTGATGTGTGCGTTGTTGCTTATCCAGCAAGAATAAACGCACCGTCAATACCTCTTAAGGGGGCGGTGTTACAGATTTTCCAGCTACGTGGTGCCGTTTTACGGCTCAATTCAGCAACTCTGTTACCTTCGGTTGTCATGAAGCTGCTGTATATATCAAACCTAACTTCAGAGATTTGACTTTGCCTTTAAATTGAGCTCCGTCTCTTTGAGAAGCTCCTGCTC
>CAEGAG010195681.1:0-14099 GCA_903067065.1 Brachyrhaphis terrabensis
CACTGGCTTCCTGTAGCTCAAAGAATAGACTTTAAAATACTGTTAGTTTATAAATCACTGAATGGCTTAGCACCACAATACATGAAATATCTGCTGTTGTTGTATCACCCTTCCAGACCTCTCAGATCTTCTGGTTCTGGTCTGCTCTGCATCCCCAGAACCAGAACCAAATGAGGAGAAGCAGCATTCAGCTTCTATGCACCACAAATTTGGAACAAACTTCCAGAAAACTGTAAAGCAGCTGAAACACTGAGTGCCTTTAAATCTCGACTAAAAACCCACATGTTTAGAGTTGTATTTGAAACATAATCAATTACGCATTTAATGATGGTACTTGACTTAATGTAATGTTTTGATTGTTGATTCTATGTTGAATGACTTTGTATTTTTGTGTTTATTATGATGTAAAGCACTTTAAAATGCCTTGCTGCTGAAATGTGCTATACAAATAAAATTTGATTGATTGATTAATTGAAAACAATACTCACTGACTCAGATGTCTCGTGTCCATGAGCCTCGTCCTCACACAGACAAAATAGATTTTTGTGCAGATCTGGGATGAATCATGCTCTCCATGCAGCTATGCAGCCCAAATTTAAAGCCCCTTTGGTAATGGATATGCGCTGAAGCAGTTTGTGATCATTTGATTTATTGAATGAATGAAACAAGGATTAAAGGAATATGGACAGACATGTTTTCTACAGGATATTTAACATATCACATCTTGTCTTTACCAAATAAGAGAAAAAGCAGAAGCAGACAACCCTGACATCTCTTCGCAATTTGATAAAAAAAAAAAAAAAAAGCAGAACTGTTGTTTCTCTCTTTTCCCAAAAACAAATTTCCTGAAAAATCATCAGCAAAAATACTGCGGTAACATTTTACAACAAATAAATTCAGATTCTGAACTCACTTGTCCTTAATGTTTAGATGAAGATAAATCGGTGTAAAATATGCTCCTAAAAGCAAGGGGTTAAAAGCATTATACTGAAAAAAGACTGAATTTAATACTTTGAAAGCCTTGATTCTGAAAAACAACTTTTTAGAAAATGAAATGAGGTACGCCAAAACAGTGAACACAGACATATTGAGCAAAGTTCTTGTTTCCTGTAATTAGCAGTTTGACATGTACACACAGCAGAGTTGAAAATGAAATTCAATGATTTTCACTGAATATGCCTCCTTAATGGTCAGCAGCATAAATGCTCCACAGAGAAAGAAAGAGACTACAAGATATGGGGAAAGAGAGAAACTTTAAGATCTGACAGTAATTAAACTTGTAAATAAATAAATTTAGGTATTGGCCCTCCTGCACCTCCCCTCGCGCTTTATTTTCCTTCTGTCTGCCTGTCTGCCTATCACCCCCATCTCACTCCCTATATCACTGTCTCTCTTTCTTTCTCTGCAGATTCACATAAGGACACAGATACATGTCAGTTTGATCCAAAACAAAAGAGAAAGGATGAACCATGTTTTCAAATGAAACACAAATCAAAAGATCTCAGACTAGTGACCACCAATGACTGAATTCCAAGACGGGCTTGGCTTGTGGAATTGGTTTTTGGTTCTTTCTCTTTCTCTCTCTCTCTCTCTCTCTCTCAAATCATTGCTTCTGCAGTCCCCAAGTTCATATCTAGCGTACTGTACGAAGGACCTCGGACAGTTGGACTTCAGATGGGCCAGTTCAATTTCCCCAGACTGCTCATAACTCTGGTTAAGCAGGGAAAGAGAACAGAGTGTCAGAGACAGCAAGGAAAATGGACAGCTGAAAGGGGTGGAGGAGGGATTGATTACCAATGAGCTCTGAGATATAAGATAATACAAATTGACAGAGATGATGAGGTTGTAAGAATGTTATGGAAAAGGGAGGGACTAATTCTGGTCTTAGCCACTCCCCTTTGATTTTAGTCCTGTAACATACTGTTTTAGTGAACAGTTTTATGTAATCTTATCACTGACTGTAATATCAGCCACTTCTGACAAGCTTTAAAAATGTTGATGAAAATGAGTAAAATGTCTTCACATCAGGATTTGCAATTTGAAAAACCAGTCAATTCCTGACAGGAAAAACTGTAGACTACAATTTAGAAGTCAGTAGTGTCTGATGTTCCAGTTGCACCCAGCCTGCAATGTGCTGCAGGTCAAAGTAAAAACACATATAAGCAAAAACACAAAGGCATGTGTCAACACAAACAGCAGCATCTACGCAGACTGACCTTCGTGACTATCATCGTCGTCATTATCGTCATCATCATCGTCATCATCATCGTCATCATCATCGTCGTCATCGTCGTCATCGTCGTCATCATCATCGTCGTCATCGTCATCGTCGTCGTCATCATCGTCGTCATCATCATCTTCGTCGTCGTCATCATCGTCATCATCATCATCTTCGTCGTCGTCATCATCATCGTCATCATCATCGTCGTCGTCGTCATCGTCGTCGTCATCGTCATCATCGTCGTCATCGTCATCATCGTCGTCATCGTCTTCGTCGTCATCGTCATCTTCGTCGTCGTCTTCATCGTCATCATCGTCGTCATCATCATCATCATCATCATCGTCATCATCATCGTTGTCGTCATCGTCATCATCAGCCATTTGACCCTCCTCAGAGTGGAATGGCAGATCTTGGGCCTTTGCAGTGGGTGCCAGTGGGGTGTGGAAGGAGCAGAGTAGTGCAAGCAGCATTGCAAGGATCAAACTTCTTAATGAGGCCATGTTTACAGGCAAGATTTAGTCAACTAAAGTGAAAATAACCTGGAATCACTGCAGGAGACCAGTACTGCAGCTTCGGTACCTGTCTACCAAAAGACACACGCCCTGAAGGATTCAACCCCAGTCTGAGTTACACAGTCTTTCACCAGGACAGTCGTTAATGGACTCAAGGACTAAGCATCCAGAAATTTAAGGTCCTGTCCAGAGGTTATAGATCCAGTTTAATTCTAGATACTTGCTCCAATGTCCTGAAAAAAATATCCCAGTGAAAGCAGATTAGTCTTGAATCTGGGGTCACTTAAAGACCCACTGTCTTTTAGTCCAGTGTAGTATGTAAGCTGAATTAAGGCTGCCGTAATACTCTGAGCAGAGAGCCGTCAGTAACTGGTCTATGATGGAGGCACAGACAAGACTAATCTGAGAGCGACAGAAAAAGAAGTAAGCTGAGCAGAAGGGGGGCAGTCATATTGACTGACAGGGGCAAATGCTTGTGGGCAGGCCTGTGCTATCCACAAGTAAAGATACCAGGGGAAGAGGGAGTGGTTGATGGTGGGTATGAGGAATACTTGGTTTTTCATGATGACCAAATGTTAAGGTTAACTGAAGAGAGTTGCATTGTAAAAGAAGGTTTAGGTGACAATAACTTGCTTTAAGAGGGAGCACTACCCACACTGAACTGTGTGTAGTTTCTAGTTTTAGTGTCATCGTCTGGCATCCTTGTTGTGTTAGGTATCTCTGTAAGTTCTTGTTAAAGTTTTGCATCAGTTTGTTGAAATTCATGTTCTTAGAAAATTAACACTGATGACTGAAGAATCTTGACCAGCTGTACCTGTTTGCCTGCATTAATCCTTTCAGTTTATCAATTCTTGGATTTCTAGGGTGTTCCTCTAAAGATTTACAAGGTTTTAAGAGACTGGATGCCAATAACAGTGGAATCCAACACATATAATTGATTTTATTATATAAGGAGATATAATAAAATACTTTTTGTGTTCACTGGCCATTGTAGTAATTTTCTTATTTAATAAAAGTTACCCTTTGTGAGTATTCTACATTTAATACCTAATACAGCTTATTTCCTAGAGCCATGGACAGGAGACATTTTATGATCTAATGGGAAGACAGACATTTGCACATCCACGGTCCTAAGGGGATAAATCCATGGGTTTTTAATGACTCTTAGGCCTTCCGTTACCCTGGCTAAATCATGATTTGATGTGTAATGTTATCAAGGGTTGTAATGAACATTTTGGTCAAAATCTTGGCACTGCCACAGACACTGTTAGACTATGAGAAATAAAAAAACAAAGTTTTGACAGAGAGTGGGGCATGGAGACACTAAACTTGTTTTAATGAATTATGTCTCACAAATCCAGTATTTCAGAATCTGCTGACAAAGCCATTACAAAGCTTCTTTGCCAATCAAAGACACTGATCCTCAACTCATCTTATTTTTTTTCCTCCACCCTACATGCTATCCTCAAAATAGAGTGATTTGTAAAGGGAGGAGTTGAAAACTGCTCTATTTAAAACTCTACACGGTCAGAGTCAGTGTAATGTGAGCCAGCCTGGCTCTGTCTGACAGACCAACACAATTTTACCCACCCTCTTTCAATTCTCACTTCTACATGCAGGAAAAAGAGGCTGGTGACAGGAACATCTGAGACACCTCCTTATCCTTCTTAACAAAAAATTAAGAACTACCACTTGCCTCTGTTTGCATCATGAAGAAAACAAATAATTATTTTTAGCATTTTAAGTGAAACAAAGCCAAAATTCTACCAGATGATTTTTTTTTTGAATAAATGTGTTTGCAACGTTTTGTCAAAAAAGATTACGTTTGGGTGAGTTTATGATCCATGATGAAGAGGTCAAGCTGGTACTTAGATAAAACAAATCTTAAGGTTCTATAACAGCAAATCAAAGTGAAAATATCAATATCAGCTGTCAATCCAGTTTAGCTGTGCTGACCAGTTTGTATCAGAGACAGTGGAGTAATTTTCTGTTAAAATTACATTTGACATAATCTCTAGTATCAGTTAAAATTTCAGGTTTAAATAGTATTTGATCATTTATTTTGATGATTAAGCAGAAGAAATTACTTTTGAATTAAACTTTTTGTTATATTGGAATTTCTAATGGTGAAATGTTAGTGGCAGTGGGGAACAGCTGAGTTCGACCTAGCCGAGGGCAGAATGAGAGACGAGATCAGGTCAAGATGAAGACTGCAAAGTGGCTGAAAGTGGAGAAGAGCTGATAGATGCCAAAGGCATTTCTTCTTTCTTAGCTTGAACCAGAAGCATGTTCACCCTGTTTAGTTAACTGCATATTCTAACATTTGCTAATGAAAAGCTTTCAGTTATCATCACATTAGAACATTAATTGATATATATCAGGGGGTTTGACTGATTCATCTGAAGTAAGATGTTAAAAAGTGAAAAATGCAGAGGTTAACAACGCAAAATGTTAATATCTGGCTTGAACAAAAAAAGGTGTTGGAAAGGTTGGGCTGCGTTGAAGACATGACAGTGATTGCCCTGCATTCGCACATTCATTAATCAAATCTAAAATGCCCCAGCAGGATTTGTTTTCCTCTCCAAATTGAATCCAGTGCCAAATTCATCCCAAACTCTTCCCATGTAAGGACTGTCTAAAGAGGGAAATCACTTTCCAAGATACAGTTACCCAAGGGGTGTGGTGTTTGTCTCCATGTGTGTGTGTGTCTGGACATGTGGTGGGGGTGATGCAGGGGCAAGCAATAATCTAAAGGCTTTATGATAACGCTGCTCCAAAGATTCATCTCATACTTTTATTTAGGTTTATTTAATTCAGAGTTAGTGGACTGTGCTATCAGGATACACTGGGAAAACATGTATTGTTGGGGCAATGGTGGTAGGAGTTAGTACCACAATCACTGAGTTGCTAGCTCAATCCATGTTCAAGCCACTTCTGTTGTTGTGTCCTTTAGCAAGACACTTTGCCTGCTGGTGGTGGCCAGAGGGCCTTGTGGTGCCGGGGCATGGCAGCCTTGCCTCCGTCAGTGTGCCCCATAGTGGGTACACCACAACTGAATTGACAAAGACAGAATCTAAAACAAAAATCCAGGAAATCTCATTGAATGATTTGCATTCTATTGCATAAAATACATATTTAATGCAGTAGAAAAATATAACTTAATATTAGGTAAAACCTATTATTAGGTATTAGGTAAAATATTAGGTAGGTAAAACCTAATATTGTTTATGTGGCCAGTAGGGGGGAAGATTCTTTAAAAAGTTATATATAAAATGCAGTGACATGCGGTGAGGTTCATAGCTGGTGAGGTACTGACTTAATCAAAATCAGATTTACCAATACAGACTCCCTGCATGTTATTAATTACATAGGGAAATTTTGTGCTGTCCGTAACCGCAGAACAATTAGTTAACTCAACGAAACTTGAAAATGTAGGTATTATTAATTTAGTGCAATGCTCCACAGAAAAGGGAAAAACCATTAAAGTACAACTCAGAAACACTTCTTTCTCGGTCTCTGTGTCGGCCAAGCTACACACAGACTCGTTGCAATAACTGACAACGCCTCTTTATGTTTAAGGATTCAACATCAAAAAACACTAAAATATTCCCCACACAAAGAACAGAACATTCAGTCTGTTGCTGCAGTAATGTGTTTTTAGGTTTAATTTTTATTATTATTGTTAATGTTTATTATTAATAAGTGAGGCTGTCGTAGATGGCTACCACTATCTATCTAACACAACAGTTTGTGTCTGTTTGCTGCATTCCTTACATATGCAAACTGAAGCCCTGTCATATGCAAACTTGAACTTAATTTGAAAAGAGCGTGTACCCTTCTGTCTCGTAGTTTGAAGCAAACCTTTCAGCTCCAGTGTTGGTCTTCCTTCAGTTTTATTTTCTGCTTCGATTGAAAATCCACTTTAGAAAACTGTTTAAGTATAGAAATGTAGTCATCCATGTTCACTTTGGAAGAAAGGACAAAACAAATCTGTGGCTGAACTTCACTTATTTACTGTATGGCTAGCTCGCTGTCACTTACTCTGCAAACATGGAGTCACAAGAACAATGTCTGGGATCATGAACGCCCCCTGCCATGAGGCAAGAAAACTGCCTGCCTCACCTCAAATCTGTTCTGCCATTTATGATCGCTCCTCAGCACACGAAACACGTTACACACACAATTGGTGACAAAAAACAGTTGGCGACAGGTTGTGCAATCAAAGGTGAGGTTCAGGTCCCGGTTGCCTCATTAGCAAGGGAGTAAATCCCATCTCATTATTGGGGGGCCAATAAACAGGAACATTTCTTAAGAGCAATTTTGGGGGGTCGGCGAAGTTCCAGTGAAATGTAACGTAAAATGTGGTTTAAAACCTTTTTAAACCACACTCAAGCTGCAGGACCAAAAATGACTAGTAATGCACATCAAACGTGTTTTATTCTCTGTAAGCAGCCTGCAGAGAAGTAAAACTAAAATTCAGATGTTGCTTAGTTTTGTTCAGTCTCACTGATCAGTTAATATCTTACATTGCACTGATGTAATTTGTCACTATACAAAAGTTATATTTTAACAATTTATTGCCACAAACTGTCTTTTCTGGTGTTCCTGGTCTTGACATGGTCCAAAATAAAAATTAGTCTAAACATGAATTTAAAGAAAAATTTGTCTCTGTATAAATTTTTACAGATAAAATAGTAATGAAATTGATGGCACATATATGATGACATACATGTCAGTGATCATGGGGTATACCAGAGATGGAAATTGGCACCTGCCACTGGCCAAATGCGGGTAAAAATATTATGGTATCTAAATCGGAGCAATGCACCTGATTCAAGTCACAGTGGCGGGTTGACAATTTGAACAGAAAAAAAGCTTGTACTTCTGTTCAAACTGAATGCAGTTTAACATAAGGGGAGGACTGACTGTCTGGACTACAGACTGATGCACATACTGTCCATATCTAGCGGCCCATAATTTAACAAAAATAGTATATTAAATATAAATTTATTGACCGCGACAGTCCATTGGTTGATTTCATTGACAGACATTGGGCTTATTCAATAAAATCCCTCAGTCCCACTTGGCCCGCCCCTCTCCACCAAGGTTATAAATAGTGTCATTTCAACTTACTGAAGTCCGAAAAAAGTGAGCAAATACGAGACGGGGCGAGCCAGAAAAACTACAACAACAAAAGATAAAAAGCGCATAAGCCCATTCAGAAAAATGTGTCAAACTAACTGATATAAGGGGAAGCCAACGCTAAGCTTGCAGGCAGTCAGAAAAATACAGTGATAACACAGGAATGATGACGGCCCATGGAATTAATAATTAACACTTTGAGATATTTTAGTAATATGAATAATCATGAATTTCAATACGTAATAAGAAAGGGAAAACAAATAGAGCAGTCAGAAAACAGATATTGATACCATTTAAAAATGTTTATAAATGATTTGATACATCTTCAATAAATACTATCTAAGAGAGTTGCGGAAATGCAGAAATGTTCAATATTGGAAATGATGGCAAGAATGTTTGGGTTGTGTAGTTAAAGTTTGCTGTTAGTAATTATTTCAAGTGAACTTATTGCACTACACCTCTGTTAAGGTATCCATGCTTTATGTTAAATTAGTCTGTATAAGTACATATGTATGGGAAACTTATCAGTAAATCAGTTTTCATGTAAAGAATAAATCATATATTTTATATAATTTGCTTGAACTGGTGGGGTTTGTAATAAAAAAACAACAAAAAAAAACAGTGGCTGGTGAAATTTATGAGTGGCCACTAAAAAAATTCTCTACCAGTCATTGTGGCTGGTGGAGGAAATTTTATTCACACCCCTGGCGTACACACAAGAAAACTGTCCAGAAACACCTTTTACATAAATGTAGTTTCCAGCATGTAGAGAAAATTCTTTAGTGAAGCAATAATGAATTCAGACAACCCAGAGATGGTCCATTTTATTTCACATGACCATGAATATTTTCATTTATTCTTACATGGCAATCTTTGGTAGCATAACTAGTTATAGCTGATCTCTAATGACCAAAGACCAGTGCATAATTTATCTCTGAAAACAAATTAAAAAAAGTTACAGAGTTAGATTGCATGCTGGCCTTTCCATTTAGCAGGAGAAAATATAGACTATATATAGAAAATATAGTTGCATCATGCAACAAAACATGCCAGGATAGGAAACTATAGTTTTTGCAACATAAATGTCCTGAGTGCACTGTCTTTGACAAAGTAAACATTCACTGATCCATGACTGTGGGTTACAAAAAAGCCCCATGATTAGTGTTTAAGCAGATAATTATGTTTAGCCAGAACGGGGGTTAGGGTTATTCAAGAGATTGTTGTGTTCAGAAGTGGTCCACAGAATTAAAATGCCCATGATACAAAAGTAATTCTGCATTAGCATGTGACCCTGAAGTTCAGGTTGAAGACAGTTGCGTAACATCTATAGCAAAATGAAAGAGATTAAAAATAGTAAGTAGGTAAAACTTTCAAGACATATTTCAAATTGTGCTGGGAAAAATCATCAACAGATTAAAGTTAAAGCAATTTTAATAAGATGCTTTTCTAGCTACCTTCAAAAAGTAAAAAAAAAAAAAAAAAAAAGAAGCTCTGCAGCTTGAGAAAATGTACAGAATTTTTCCATTTACTGATTATTCTATACTGTATTTGTCAGAAAAAACTGGATTTAGAGTTTGAAAAATTCATTGGACAAATTTGGAATTACCTTTGTGGAGTGGAGGAGGCCGCTTAGTTGTGATCACATTACTTTGACGCATAGCTTCAGTCATCCAGGAGAGGGCGCTGCAGCAGTAATTCAGCTGAGAGAGAGATGGACTAATACTGAAATGGCAGAATTGACAGCTACACAGAAAACATACAGCATATGCAAACACATATAGAAATAGGATGTTTAACCTTTACCAATATGAATATAAAACTAAAAACTAAAAACAGGTAATAGCATTCTGTCTGTGTGGTATTTCAATTACATCGTGTGATCAAGAAACTGTGGTAACTTGTGGAAGACATAAAAAGTATGTCTTCTTTAAAATATTGCTGACCTGCTTCTCAAGTAGACGCAGCCTTCGGTCGTGGTCTCGGATTTCTGCCATTTGCTTCAGAACACTGTCCACCCTGCACAAACATGCATAAATATTAATTTGTTATATCAATTGTGATGGTGGAAACAGTCATGAAAGTATATTATTTTAGACTTCTACTCTGCACATCTAAACATGATGTCTGCCTTAACTTTTGCTCTGTACTCAGAAAAAGTCAGGCAGGATAACCTTTAGGACCAACATTATGGTGATTTAAAATCTAACTGTCAGATTTCTTATTCAATAGTCAATACCTTTATTTCAATGGTAGTCAAAATAAAAATCTGGAAATTTCAGTTTTTTTTTTTTTGTTTTTTTTTTACAGAAAAAGCTCTGCGGGCTTCTGAAAACACATTTTAATATTTGCAAGTCGTTTTTCTGCTATTAGATAGAGAGCACCTGTGAATATCAACTTTCAAGACAAGCAAAAGCTATTTTAGGAAAATTTTATTTTTCATGTTTGGTTTGTGTTTGATGACTATTCACACAGAAACCAACGACAACATTTTTAAGGTAAATAGGGGTAGAAAGCTGTGTGCACATGAAACATGTGCACATGAAACAGGCACATGTTTCATGTGCCTTTTTCCCACATGAAACAGGCACGGAGAATGGAAAAAATATGCTCCAGTGTGTTCTCAATAGATAGGTAAGGCCTTAGTACAATAAATTAATTTCTAAAAACTATATACATAGATAAATATGTACTTGCTTTCTCTGTTTAGTTGTTATTGTTTTATTCTTTTTTTGTAGGTTTCTGTAAAGTGCAGTGAATGAGAATGTTCTGTCATTGATCCTCACTGTTCTTAGGAAGGAGAAATGTCAATTTGTCTGGAGAAATACTAGAATACTGTGCCATTGAAATAAAACAATACTCTGTCCTTGGTGAAATCTATCCATACATTCCTTTCTTTCACACCTTTATCCCATCGAGGTCGGGAGGGGTGTTGGTGTCTATCTCCAGCTGTCAAAGGGCGAGAGGCAGGGTCACCCTGGACAGGTCACTAGTCCAGCACAACCTTGGCAAAATATTTCCCATATTTCCTCTAAATGGCTCTGAGGTGATGGATCTTTCCAGTTCATAAATGCTTTCCCTCAGTTCTAATTTGGCACATCTAATGCTGGCTGAGGTTCTTCTTAAATCATAAGCATAAAATCTAAAATTTCCTGTTGTAAATCTTTTCCATAGATAAGCATACAAAGATTTAACTATTAATGAATATTAAACCAATCACAGGTCATGAAGCCTCAAAGAGCAATGCATAGAACAATTCTGGCAGACAGTGTGTTGTCTAGAGTTCTTGCATTGATGAACTAATCTGGTGTCAGAATATGAAAAAACAGGACTATTTTTCTTTTTCAGGGTCTTTTTGTTTTCCTTATTTTAATGTTATAAGAATATCACATCTTTTGCAAATTCTCTCTTGTATTCCTGCTGTGATGAAAATGTCACATTAAAATTTATAATTTATGTTTTGCAACAAAAATTAAATTATCCACTCTTTCTTTTCAAATCATGTTCCTGAAATATGGATGAACCATCCAGGTAATTCTGTTTTTGTGATAATTTGAAGCACATGTGTTTATAATTTTTCACAAGTTATCCTGTTAAACTGAAATGTGATAAAACTGATTATCAGCTCTTACATGTTTATATTTTAATCCAAGTGACAACTTACTTAACAGAAGTCCGTTGAAGTCGTGATGTGTCGCTCTCTCTCTGCTGCTTATTCTGAGCAGACAAGAGCTCCTCTTTTTGCACAGCCTCCCATGTATTCAGACGGCTTGCCTTAATGTCTTGCAGCTCCATAGCTAAGTATAAAAGAAATCAGTAAGTGCAGCTAAACAGTGGTAAGAGGAGAGGCGGACATGTCGAATCATAAGTATGGTGTGAAATGATGCTGTTTTTCTTATAGGGCCTTAAAAAAAGGTGTTCATACTTTTGAACACCATCCAGCTGTATGCAATTTAATCTGAGTATGGCTGCAGATGTTTTGTTTCTGTCCTCACACAACTCAGGGACAAAGTTATGGGAAAATTTAAAGGGATCCACGATTACCGGTAGTTAAAAAAATAGACCTTATTTAGGAAATATTTATTTGTGATGTTATTTAGTTTTATAAATTTGAAAAAAATATTTTCACAAGAATGTTGCCATGTTGTTCACGCTCAAATGCATTCTGGATAAATATGTGTAATGGTCCACCTGCCTGGCTCCTCCAGTCAAAACAGTGATGAGTAAAGTTCAAGTCTTTTTATTGAAATCCATCGGAACGTAGAAATAACAAGAGGTGATAGTGAGGAGGAGGACCAAACAAAGAAAAAGGACAGAGTTGGCCGTAGGAGCTGGTGTTTTGCTGCTGCTGAGGACTTACTTCATTCAGCTTTGTAAATGAAACAATGAATGACACTTACTTCTGGTCGGACTGTGTGAACAGGTGTTCTGTTTATCTGTGCTACCCGTAAATCTGTCCTTCCTTGTGGTAATGTGCATGCGCACATCGATGCTACGTCACATACCAATATATGTGAAAATCTGCTGCTTACTCAGCAGATTTCTTATAAATACATCCTACTTGTGGAAGTTTTGTTACATGTATTTTATTTCATGAAAGATTATGGTAAGCTTTATTTAATTTATTTATACCTGGGTTTCATTAAGCTGCTGTATTACTTCATGGTTTTAGTTTACATGACAGGTAGCTTGTAAATATATTTATAAATGGGCGTGCTGTGGTGGCGTAGGGGATAGCGCGACCCACATTTGGAGGCCTTGAGTCCTCGACGCAGCCGTCGTAGGTTCGACTCCTGGACCCGACGACATTTGCCGCATGTCTTCCCCCCTCTCCTTACCCCTTTCCTGTCAGCCTACTGTCAAATAAGGGACACTAGAGCCCACAAAAAAGCCCACTGGTGGGAAAATATATATATATATATATAAATGGCTTTAGTTTGCCATCTGCAAAGTCGTCGCTACTGTAAACAAGTCATTGTTTGGCAGTTAATCAGGACAAAATCTATTCTTTTTTGGGCTATTTTGTCCCTATATTTTAAAATATTTTGGTTTAATTACACCCTTTTTTATTATTAAACTTTGCTAAGTAGATGTTAGTAATGTGGAATTGAAGCTGTGTAATAGGGGTGTAATATTAGTGTATAATAACCATATCCTATCATTTCAGGAACACAATGACCTGCGCAGTTTGGTGGACACATTGTGGCTGCGCATTTGATAAAGTCTGTCATACAACGTATTAATACACAAAAAAGAATTGCGGTGATCTGTATTTGTGTTTAATTTAATTTAAATAAAAACGTGTTTCCCCTGTCTGATACTGTTTTATTCTTAGAAACACCTTGGTATTTAAAATATTTTTTAACAGGTAGGATATTCTAGTAAACGGATTAGTGCATACATCTACAGCTTTTCATTTTAAACAGGTAGGATATTCAGATAAAGTAAGTGATCTTCTTGTGGTTTTGTCATGTATATACATTGTTCCAATGCTAAGCTAACAATAACTCCTAAGCCTCCGCTTCAGTCCCGTCACTCAAATAATGTTATCCAATATATTTAACATTAACACAACCCGCTATAGTTTTCAGTTTGTAAACATGACGGTAGCAGTTTTGGACGTTTAGCACTGACAGATAGACTTAGCTATCTATCGGTGCTATGGTAGGAAAATCTGACGAGGTGGCTCTCGCACTGCCCTCTCCTTTTTTTCATGTGGGAAATTATCCAGATTCGCCTAAAGTTTAATTTGAATTTTTTAAATTACAGCCAATAGTGACTCAGTGTGGCTTTATCTAAAATTACAACAGTCAAACACAATATGATAAACAACTACTTGGGTAAAGTTAGCCCTCTGTGTTTACTCTGTAGACTCCTGTACAGAATGGACCAAAATGCATCATCAACCTATCAGTGAAAAAAATGGTGACCTCCATGGGGGAAAAATATATCAAAAGATGTACATTTTTTAAAAGTAATTATGAATTTTGGCATATCACAAACAGCCATTTTTAGGTAATAGAAAAATTGCAACATATTTAGGCCAACATGTTCAACTAGTCCAGGATTCTTTTAAAACAATATTCCAAGCTTTGAATATTTCACAGCACTCTGTTCAATACATCATCTGAACATGGAAAGAGCATAGACCAGGGGTCGGCAACCCAAAATGTTGAAAGAGCCATATTGGACCAAAAAAACAAAAAACAAATCTGTCTGGAGCCGCA
>CAEGAG010195744.1:0-71408 GCA_903067065.1 Brachyrhaphis terrabensis
ATCTATCTATCTATCTATCTATCTATCCTTTCCTTTTTTCTTTCTTTCTTTCGTATGGGTTTGGCTCTCTGGTGACTTTACCCACAGTCAATGAAAGTTTGATGTCAAACTTCTTGTCATTCCTTGCTAACGCGGAAAAAACAGTAATGTGCTCATAGACACGTGTAGAAACGGGATACTTCCCATGCGCTGTCTAGTAGTACATGATTACTAAATATCGTTACGCAAATGTGGTCTGTGACATATCCTGAGGTTGAAAAGTATGCGTGTAATAGCCAAGTCATGAGCATGCTGTTTCTCTTCCTCTGCAGTGGAAAGCAAAGTCTGTTGTTTTCTTTCCTGAGTCAGGAGTAAAGTGGAAGAGAAAAGAGATAAAAATGGAAAGTTGTTATTCAGTGAAATGTGCTTCTAGAAGATGTGGAAAAAGGACATTTCAAACTGATTTTATTGCTGGGTATAAAATCTTCCTGCAATAGTTTCTATAGCCAGCTTTGGATTTATAGCTTCATAAATGCTTTACAAAAGTATTCATAAGTTTTCAAATGTTGTCACATTGCAAGTACAAATGTGTTTTATGGAAATTTTATGCGATGCACATAGTTGTTCAAAGTTGAAAAGTACAAAAATTCTATTTTTTACAACTGAAAACCTGAAAAGTTTATTTTCATCCTAGAAGTTTGACTTTTTCCAGGATTGCCTCGTATTTAGCTCCACTTATTTTTCTGTCAACCCGAATGAACTTTCCTTTCCTTGGTTCCTTCGTTTGGCCATAACATATGCACCAATTTGACTCTATGAAGCTTTCTCATAAGATAACCATCCTACATCGTGAAAAGAGAAGTACTGAGCTGAATGAGTTGGCTGTTAATGTTTATTCAATATCTGGAAGCGTCACCAATAGGGACTGTTTATTTGCTACTTTTAGCACTTGCTATTGCTAAAAGTACACTCAGACTGCAATTTTAAAACAGCGTAGAAAATCAACG
Organism: Brachyrhaphis terrabensis; assembly: GCA_903067065.1. Taxonomy (NCBI): domain Eukaryota; kingdom Metazoa; phylum Chordata; class Actinopteri; order Cyprinodontiformes; family Poeciliidae; genus Brachyrhaphis; species Brachyrhaphis terrabensis. Next base: position 987 of record CAEGAG010195744.1, read on the forward strand.
TCATTGTTCAGAACTGTTTCTTCTGGTCGCTGATTGGCCCCGAGGAACCAGAGGAATCCTCTTCAATGGGAGAAAGCCCAGACTGAGCTGTGAAGTGAGAATGAAATCTAGCAGAATTTGCCTAGGAAAGCAATGAGTAGTCTACACTAAACCTGTAACTTTTCAGTATTTTTTCTAATATTGCAATGAAGCCACTAAGACGTTCTTAATACACAAGATATTCTCCTCTCAACCTGCCAACAGGGAGTTAGGGAGATCTCTTCTTCGCTGCCATCTGTCATTTGTGTCCCAACAGCACTCACTTTCTGTAGCCAAGCATTGATTCATGATATGTGGCAGGTTGCATGTTGACCTTGGCTTTCTGACAGGCACATGATGAGCATGTGGCGTCACAGCTGCTTTTCATACTTCTTGTTCTGTTTCTATAATTGAAGACAGAGGACCATGCAGCAAAAAAATAAAAAATAAAATTAAAAAGGCACAGTCAGCAGTTTCTTGTCCAAAGCAGCTTTATTCAGCCATTTAGGCAAGTCCTGGGGGTTTTGCTTTGGGGGCTGTGCGCACATATAGACTCTCGTCACTTGAAAACACTCAGCCGCTGAATTTCCTCAGAGTCTCCCAGGAATGAAAGCACTGGGAGAATATTTAATGGGATTTGCTTGGCTTGACTCTGCAAACTTCTGTTTTGGGAGCCACTTTGTCGATCCCCAGTGTTTGGTGTAATCACTTAAATGTCAAATCATGTGATTTCTGAATACATTCAACATTAAAATTGACACTCTGAGTGTGTAAAAATTGCAATGCCACACACTTCTCTTTCTGGTTAGCTAACCATTTTGTTTGTGTGTGTTTTCAGGGGTTTCCTGGTGACTTTGGAGAGCGGGGACCGCCTGGCCCTGATGGGAACCCAGTGAGTGGAACTACATTAAAATGAAATATGCCTTTCATGCAAACACAATTATACCCCAAAGAGATTTAAATTGATTTCAACTGCTGATTACACAGTGCACTGAAATTTCACACAAAAAAACCCAACATTGGTTCTCATCACTTCTCCTGCAGCTGCAAAAAGCGGCATCATTTCTCGGAGATTCAGAGTAACGGAGTCTAAGCTTTCTTGCATATTCCTTCACAGCAGGACCATTTAAGTCCGATACAGGAATGACCACAAAGCAACTCCCTGCAGTTGTTCCACTCACCCATCATCATCCATGCTGATGTGAGGGCAGCAGCAGTTTGACTCACTGCTCCTCTTTTCGTAGTTTGACCCTAACCGCTTGTGATTGACAGGGTCAGTGTTAGATTAAAGACTGGCTGACCTCCAACAGTCTGCTGCAGGCTACATTTCCTCTCCCTGCAGTGGGAAGCGGGGATTTTCTATTTGGCCTGATTCATGTTGTTTCATTCAAAGAGAGACCCAAGGAGGTGACAGGAAGGCCACACTGTGCTGTGCTGTGTCCTCCATCTCTCCCCTTTTTGCAATGTTTAGAGTGGATGGAGGCAGGGTTTGGACAACAAGCCAGCCTGTATTAGAGGCTAAATCGCTCCCTTGAAAAGCTAAACATAGTGGGGAAAAATTTTATTCAGCTTATTAGAGGGGATAGGACCAGCATTTATCAAAAGAAATATAAAACATACTGTATTCTTTGAAATAGTTGACTAATAGAGACCCACAATCAGAATAAATCAAGAGTACAGTACGCCCTTTTTATAGCATAAGAACATGATCAAAATGATCAGGTTTTGGGCATTTTCTAACTTATGTACATATAATTTTGACTCTAGAAGAGTTGTAACAAAACTGAAGCCAAAATAAAAAGCTGTTTAAAAATCAAATCCATCACCTTGGTACAAACACAGGAACTGGGCACTGTGAAGTCATACAGGACCAGGTGTGCAATCAAATGTGAAGCCAGAAGCTGGACACATGGATTCACTAAAACTGAGTAATCAACAGCAAAATGATCCCAGACCTCAACATGATTGAAATGCTTTGTTGTGATTTTAAAGAGTGTATGTTACCTAAAATTTATTTTTTTTGTGCTTTATATCATATATTCAGGTATGTGTTTTTCATCAAAAACATACCCTCCATCTCCTGTAGTTTTGCTTTGATTCTTTCATGCATGTTAGAGAAATCCTTGAATCTCCCATGGCAACCACTCATGGCTGCATAAACATTTACTTTTACAAAACTCCTCATCTCAGTAGGAGTCTCCAGCCGAGCTTCCGCCGCACAGGGCATCCCTTGCCTCACTTAGCTCCTCCAGACTAGTGGCAGCAGCAATTACCCAGTGAAATTGCACATCTACGGAATTGATGGCTGGAAACATCATAATGGAGGAGCATTGTTGTGATGAAGCTGGATTGTCAGAAAGAACAACAGCTTCTTAAAGAGACAGAGGCCCAATTTCAAGGCATCAAATTGTAAAGTTTTTCTTTTGAGTTGTAAAATATGTAGCATTTTACAACTGAAGGTAACATATGTTCTTTAATGTGTAATAAAATGGCACTATGTGCCTGAAAAATACATAATGCCCCCCCTTTATAAGAATTGTGCAGCAAAAAATGGGCCAAAACTCCCCTTTAATGATTTGAGAAACGGATAAATTCATACGAAAAATAACCTTATGTAGTTGCTGATGAAGGAGTTTGTAGAAAACATTTGAATTTGATTAACCACAGGCATCTCATGCAGTTTTTCCATTTTGGCAACGTCTTTGTTTAGTCAATAACGACATGGTGTTGTGTGCTGTGTTTCACTTGATCTTTTTTATTAGGTTCTAATAAGTTCAAGATTAGAACTGAAAGAAGGTGTTTCACCCTGTTTTCCCTGACCACATAAACTTATCTTAGTTGCATCTAATCTCCTGGTTCTTGTTTGTTCAGGGTGAGCTGGGAGCCCCAGGTCCATGTGGAGTCACTGGCCTCATTGTAAGTGGTGATGAATCTTTTTCTCCTACTGATGTTTTAAACATACTTTATTTTCTCATGTAATGTTGCTTTAAGCTGCAGTTTTAAAATGAAATTGAAGGCATTACCTGAAATGAGCGACTACATGTAACAATCGTCTCTCTTTAATTACAGAGAAGATAATGAAAAAAAGGCTTAGACATTTATTTGTAAAGATTCTATTTAAAAAATAATAATAATGTTTTTCCAAAGTGATGTGAAATTTGTGTTTGAATGTTGTGTTGGTTTCAGGGAGACATGGGCCCTAGTGGCATGATGGGCTTACCAGGGTTTCCAGGACTCAAGGTAAATCCTACAGTTTTCTTGGTAGATTTGGTACATTATGGCAGATTTAGTTGCTTGGACAAATTATGATTCAAATATGAGTTTTATTGCTCAATTAATCCTTTATCTTGATTTTTGCTTTGCTTTTGCTTTAAAGGGAGTACCTGGAAATCCAGGGGTAGCAGGACTGAAAGGTGATAAGGTGATCTGCATATGTATTTCTCATAATATTATTTATCTGTATACAGGAATATTTGAGGTGCTAATATATAAATGTAATTTTCTGGATTCTGATCAAAATGAATTCACACCTTGTATAGATGAGCATTGAATGTACAAGAGTAGTAAATTGGTGTTTCGTTTGTGAATAATTTTGATGCATCTTGTTTGTCAAAGGGGGATGTGGGCTTAACGGGAGAACAGGGGGAGTGTGGATTCCAAGGGGACAAGGTAAGAGTTTACTGATCTGGCTAGAGCCAGATTGTTTTTCAGTGACTTTACATGATCTGCCTTGAGTTAAATCAACTGTTTGTGTGTCAAGGACAAAATATGCTTTTTATTAGTGTTATGAAATGGAACAGATTTATAAACATGCTCCTGTTGTTTGTTTCCTGGTGATATTTGAAGTAAATATGGACTTTATGTTGCAGGGCAGCCGGGGCTCCCCTGGGTTACCTGGTCCTCGTGGAAAACCTGGACCACAGGTATTTTCTGTACATACAATAAAATACTGAGGCAAAGAATGTCCACTTCGAATCATAGAAGTCTTGGGAGTCGAATTTTATATAACAGTTACTTCAAATGCATATTCTAACTTTATATAGAACACATATGTGTCTGAGGATAATTTTATCTTTTTTGACCGCCTGCTAGCTTTGTTGTAGCATTTGGCTAAAGAGTTTTAAAGGATTTGTTTTATTGTTGCATGAAAGAACATTAATGGTGCTGGTTATGTTTTATATTAAAATTAAGTAACACTTTAAAGAGTGAAGAGCAAATAAACTTTATGATCTTGCATTTGTGACCAAGTATTTAAATGATCAATGATGCTAATTTTCCCAAAAAAAGACATTTTGAACAGAAAACTCAGTTTCTTGTATTTGCACCCTATAAAAATAAACCACTTGTTTCCTGTGTAATTCTATTAGCTTTGTCATTTTAATGTGCAGCCTTAATTCGGATGGCGGATAATTGTATAAAGATGGTGTGCATGTTTTTTACATATTTCACAAAGTGAAATACTATTACGTTTTCAAATAATATCTTATTTACTTTAACTTACCAAATTATTCTCCAGGTTTTAGTGACTGTGTCTTTTCATAGGGCAAACCTGGAGAAAAAGGCCCTGATGGCATTCCTGGTCCTCTTGGTTCAGAGGTAAATTGACCATATGTCCTACTTCTGTAAAGAATAGCTAAATAAAATGAATAATTTCATCCAGTATATGTCTTTGCACAGTTTTGTGGTTATATAGCAGTGTTTCATTTTCTGTGATTTTCAAAGGGCTTCCCAGGTGACATTGGCCCACCAGGACACAATGGTCTAGAGGGACCGAAGGTTAGTAGAGGAACATGTACTCATTTCCACCAGAAGAAATGAAGTGAATTTGTGCCCTCAATGTTTCCTCCACAGGGAAAGGAAGGGACGAGAGGTTTGCCAGGTCCGACAGGAGCACCTGGACTTCAGGTGAGGTTACTTGTACTTATTCTGCAAACAAGCTAAATATGTGTGAAATGTATTTTCCTTTCAGCTTCGGCAACTTTCTTTTCATCAGGGTGATGAGGGACCAGTTGGGCCAGCTGGACCCGCTGGAGCCGAGGTGAGTGCTGATTGGATAAGCTCTGCAACCTAACACCAGACAGAAAATAAAATGACACTGCGGGAACTCTCACAGAGCACCGTAAAGCATGCTGAGCGGAAGCACACATGTGGCTCTGCCTAAATTTAGCTTCGGATGAATGAGTAGTTTGGGTCTGTTAGTTCTTTGGCTGACTGCTCTTTCTATTGTTGTAAAGCTGTTTTGAAAGCGGTCCTACTGGACAATGTGTCCCCATATTACCAGACTGGTCAGCAAATTGCTATTTACTATGATTGAAAAATATATATAATTGTAAACAAAAATGGTTCTAAAATTTAAACCCAAGATTGACCAGAGAAAGGAAGTGTTGTTTTAAATCAAACCTTTTCTTTTTTTATTATAATGATAGACCAAGGTTGACTCGCTTATTATATAATATGCATAATATATAGTACTTACTATATCACTATCTCAACATTAACAGTAGGGAGTGTATTGAAGTTAACTTTCTTTTAATTCAATGCTCTTTACTTACTATTTCACCAATGTCCCCTAAAGTCATTTTACAAAACAGTTTTACTGGTCCAAGATATTCCAGCGTAGCAAGATCATACTATCATGTTCAGAAATACAGTCCAATGTATCCAATTCTTTTACAATTCAGTCAAGTTTATAATTTACTGCCAATTATTAAAAAGTATCTGCCTAAGGTAGTTCAGACAATTGCATTGAGTAGTTGACTTTGCAGAAATCCCTCATCTGTAGCAAACATGAAGAATGGCAACAGTGGAACCAGACTCTGCATGAATGGCTATTTGCCATTGCTTGGGGTAAAGAAGAGAGAAACAGACAGAAAACAACAAAGTCCTGGCTGGCTCATGCATACTTTCTATTGGAAAGAAAACATGTGCTTGGATAATAACAGCAGTATGTTAGTCAATTGTTCAAACTAGGAAAGGGACACAATTAACGACAGGCATATATTTTTAGGACAAAATACAAAGAATACACAAAGTCAATGAGCAACAGCTTGATCAGTGACAGTGTCCAGAATAAAGAAGCACAGGGCCAGGTGTACCTTCTCTACTAGGGCAAACAGAGAAAGGATGCAAAGTTAATGTCAGAAATAAGCATACTAATGGAGTATGACACAGCTGGACACAAAAACACAGTGAATAAAGTGTCTTTTCTATCAAATTTAAAAAAATAAAAATACCCAAGTGGTAAGCTGAAGGAAGTGATTACTTCTCCATTGAAAACTGGCACAGCCAAACATGAAGAGCTAGGCCAGGTTTACCTTCTATGAAAAGACAAACAGAAGGAGGTTGCAAAGCTAATGTGTCTCCTAATGTTTCTGTCCAGAAAACTGACACAATTCGGCAGACAAACAGTGGTCCAGAGGTACCTTCCATGAAAAGGAAAATACATTTAATTCAGAAATTTAATGGCACAAATAGCACTGTGAGTGACTTTCAAGAAAGCTACCACAACCAAACACATAAGCGCTAGACTAGGTATACCTTCTATGAAAAGAAAACAGGTTAATGGCAGCAAAAGCTCCACTAATGACTGTCCAGGACAATAACACAGTTACGCACAGAAATGCTGAGCTGGGCGTATCTTATATCTATGTGGAAAGCAAAACAGAGTAATAACACAAGTAACAGCATCAACACTTGTCAATGGCTCCATCTAGGAAAGGCTGGGCACAAATTTAATAGCATAATAATGCTCAAGAGGAGAATATCAGGACAAAACAGCAACAGAGTTGTCACTAAGTCTAAACCTGTAGCCACATAATTTAACCTGGAATAATCAGCCAAACAAATTATAAGCTTCATTAAAAGAAAGTTTTAAAGATCTGCCTATGAACCACCAGGAAACATCAGAGAGCAAAGTGCTCCTTTAGAGTAAATACAGATCTTTAAATGTAAGATGGAGATGTTTTACTCAGCATGGATGATGTGGAAAGAAGAGCTTTAAATTGACATTTGGCATCTTTTTCCAAATATCTAAAAACGAAAACATTCCTCTAAAGTTAAACTACTGCACAAACTTTACCAGATTTCGTCTCTTTGAGGTTTACTTTAGTTTGTCATCTCCCAAAACCATAAATGATAGAAGAAAACAAACACAAACGACCGAAAGAGTTTTGTTAGTAATGAGGCCTTTGATGCTGGAAATCATTCTTTGTTGAGTGAATTATTAAGATTCCTTGAGGAATCTCTTTGTTTTGGCGACAGATGTCGGTTTATAATAATTCTCTGAAGGGAGAGTTAGACTGACACATGACATGCTTCCCTGTAGAGATATACTTTATTTCAATTTGTGTGGAGCCGTACACTTCTCTGATTTTTGTTTTCTGTTCAGGGCAGGCCTGGGAGGCAGGGATTCCCTGGACCGACGGGCTCAGAAGGACCCAAGGTCAGACTTAAAAGTGGCACAACCACTGCTGAACTACTGTCATCTTTAAATGAACATTCTCTCTCCAGTTCTCTTTTATAGCAGCGTATCAACGGAGTATGTGTAAATTAGATGTTAATTCTCAGATACCACAGGGGAACTAACTTCTAAGCTCATTTCATCTGAACCAAAAGAAGAAAAAAAAAAAAGCTAAATGGCTGAATAAGTTTGTGAAATGTTAATTTAGCTACTTTGCTGTAGGGCGAGACGGGGATAACCGGCGAGGTCGGCAAGCTTGGCGAGAGGGTAAAGGCTTTTCTCTCTGTTTCTGGTAATTTGTGTTTGACACCCACTGTGCGTGTCTGTTTTATTTGAGCCCCTTAGATGAGTTGTCATTGTTGGGTAGTCTATAATAAAGTTCACAGATTCAAAACACAAGAAAGACTATTTGTTTCTCTTCTTTAGGGACTGCCAGGCTTTATCGGGCCTATTGGGGAGGCAGGAATGGCTGCAGAAAAGGTTACTCTAGTCCTGTTTCATCATACTTTGCATGGATCCTGACACATTTACCTCCAGAATATGTCCAGTGACAATAAATCAGTCAATGGACAGAAAATGCCATTTGAAATTCAATATAACAGCATGCTTAGGAATCATGGTTATCTTTTGCAGTGTGACATTTGTTGATGACCTTTGGTTTCTCAGGGGGATCGAGGGAAAACGGGTATCCCCGGACCTCCAGGTGAACCTGGGCCGATGGTAAGGAGTAAGTCTGGACCCCGTCTCTTGTACCAGGAATATTCAGTTCAACATTTAGAAGGGATGTGGGAGAAATTTCCTCAGAAACACTGATTTAAACGAGTAATTCAGAATTCAGAATCTACTTTTTCAGGGATTTATTTCATGAAAAAGTAAGTAAAAATTATTATATGATTTGCATTGCATGCTCAATCTATCAGGGTCACTCTGGACTACCAGGAGAGACAGGCCCACCGGGACGGGAAGGGATTCCAGTAAGTTTACTATTGCTTCAGGTTTATGGCTTAAACCCACATTTATGCCATAAACCAGATTTTATGGCGTAAATGTGGGTAGTATTCTTAATGTGAAAATTAAGAAAACTGGCATGCGACTTGGAGATTTTCTTTTTTCCACCACGGCAATCTACTATGGGCATCAAACCTTATCAGTCGTTTAAAGAAAGCCCAAGGAATGGCAGGACAGAAGAGGTTTGTTGTGTTCCTGTCCTGTTTATACGTCCGAATAATTACTAATCATTAGTCTAATTTACAAGAGTTTGATATTTTCAGAAGAAGTCTCAAGTATTCAACTATTTGTGGGCGGTTGTGGTTCCTAAACCCTACAAATACTGGGTTACACTGTATTTATTTCATAGAAATTGCTTGGAGTGTCTATATTTTTTCCGACTTCTTTCTGTAATGGATTATTCTGCTGCCATAAAAGACACTATACTTTAAGGTTTTAATAAAACGTAACTAGGGGTGCCACTAAGATTTGAGGATGTTATACAAGAAGACACCTTATCTAAATTAAACAAATACCTGACAATAATTTAACATCAAAAGTTTGCATTTTTAAATCATATTCTACCTTTTCTCATGCTCTATTGCTGAATATGCATGAAAATAAATTTGTAATTGCTGACTCATTTCGAAACAGATGGATAATAGACGGCTTTGGTGAAACTAATGGTTAGAAAATTAATACTGTGCTTTAACTCCCTTCTGTGTTTGTAATTAGCTTCCTTCATCTAATTAAGATAAGAACATAGCTGCTCACTGTTTATCAGTTGTTTATCAGTTTCAATAGTATTGGATGGTTGAGCTAAAATAATGTTTTTGCACACATTCAGGGCCCACCTGGTTCACGAGGACCTGCTGGCATCAGAGGACACAAAGGCAGGAGAGTAAGTAACTGGAGTATATATTAACAGTAGTTCACAAATGATTAAGTATTGGTGCTGCATATGATATCATGATGTGTTTTTTTAGTACTTCTACTGTTTGTGCAGATACACAAAAAATTGTATATTTAGGATTTTACTAGTTATTTCTCATCTCACAATAAACATCAGCAAAATCCTTGCATGTTGTTTTCATCAAATTGAAAACTTGCATTTTCAAAATGTAATTTTTCAGAAAATGAAAATAACATCTTACTTCTAAATCTACATTTTTGCTGCTTGGCAAAGTTCCATGTGTACAGAGATTATCGAGATTTAGTTTATGTAATGTATTTGACAGGGACCATGAACAGGACCGTTTATCAAAACATTAAAAAAAATGCTTTTTACCAAGCTTCAGCTCTTAGCACTAATTTCCATCTGTAGTTCATCAACTTATAGAACATTTTACATAAAAACACAAAACGCTGTGGTGGCGCAGTGGGTTAGCACGCCCCACGTTAGGAGGCCTTAGTCCTCGACGCGGACGTCGTAGGTTCGACTCCCGGGCCTGGCGACCCTTGCTGCATGTCCTTCCCCTCTTTCCTGTCAGTCTACTGTCAAAAAAAATGCAAGCCAGTAGTGCTGCTAAAAACTCTTTGGAGAAAAAAAACATAAAACAATACAATTTGTACTATTTACAGACACATTCAGTTATGCATGTTGTAAAAAGTACATTCAGTAAACGGTAATAAAAACATTCTAAATAATTGTTATCCTGTATCCATCCCTTACCTTTTTGTAGAGTCTAATATAGTTTTGTGTCATTTTTGGGTTTGGTTGTTTTTTCTTTTTTTATGCTGGCACATCTGCATTCCTATAAAGTCTTGTTTCAAAGTAAGACTGCATATTTTTGAGCCTTTGTGTAATTTTATCTGTGTTAGGAGTTTATTCCTTTCAGTGATAAAGAAAAAAGGCAGATTGTCCTAATACTGTGTTTAGGACAGTCTGAGAATGGTACATTGTGTATAGTTGCTATAACTAAATATCTGCCGATATCACTATTTTCTGCTCCAGAGTGCTGGTAGTTAAACATTTAGTGCTTGTACCATTAAAACAAACATGAATAAACAACAAGCACTGGCCGTTATACTGCTGAGATTTGTGCTTCTGTCTCCCTTTTGGGCAGTAAAATGAAAGTAAAATGGCTTGCACTCACACTAACATTAACAAGTGACAATGCCATACAACAAACCTTTCTACTGTGAACTGTCATTAATTAACTGTTTATGCGTGAAATTTAAAGAAAAGCCAAAAAGCTAATAAATCAAAGAATAAAAGAAGAGTTTACTATGAAGATATTCATATCTTGTCTCATAGTCTTTGAGTAGGCCGCCATTATTTCTAAATCCCTTATGCTCCATGGCAGATAGAGGATGAAAGTAAAAAAAAAAAAGACAAACCAAAATTAAATATTCTGTTTTTCAGTTAACCTTTCTGTTGCTTCTTCCTTGTTTTTTAGCTTAACACTGAAGTTCAGCTCTACTGCAATCTCGTCTTGTCCTTCAAATTGTTTTAAAAGCCAAATTTTGCTGTCAGGAAAATAGCTCCTCAAAATTCACACAGTTCTCTGGGCTTAACATGATGCATTTCTGCTGTGATTTGGGCTCTTTGTAAGTCAGTCATCACTGTCATTTCCTCTCATGTGTCTCTACTGGAAAGGCTTTCCAAAGTGAAAGTAGCAGAGCTCCAAGTCGACCGAGTACTTGTTCCATTAATTTGAAAAACGGGCAATGTATGTGAAAAAGTAAATGAAATGAAATATAAATGAAGTTTGTAGGCAGTCGTCTCTCTTTCCCTCTCTTGCTCTATCTCTCTCTCTTCCTCTCTCTCTCTTAATGAATAAAATCTATCAGTGGGGTATCTGTCAGCTTGTAGATTAATTAGTTTTCCTTATCTAGGAGCTCTAATTGGATATTTGGCAGAAAGGAATATAGGAGATATGTATATTATAAATGTGAATTTTGAAAATACAATATTGACATTTCAATTGGACTCACATAGATGGACTACGAGATAATTCTTGATTCAATGATTAACCTGTTAGTAATTTCATGATTAATTAGGTAAAAAAACAAAACAGAGTCAAAGAAACATCAAACTACTTACTCTGTTGGAGAAATTCCAAGCAACTCAACACTCCAGTTAAAACACTTTTATCAACAAACTCACTGACCTAGAAACACTCAAATAAAATACTAAATGCAAGATTTTCATGCATAATTTGGAGGTATAAGCACCTAACTGAAATCTGAGGAAAAGTGTGAAAAAGAAAAAAGAGAGAATTTAAAAAGAGGAATTAGGTATGGTGAGAACCTTGATCTGGAGCTCAAGGTACCAGTAAATCTCCCTGATAAAACTAATGAGGAGACCTCACTTAGTTCTGAAGTCAGATTGATGTGTAACCTCTCTGGGATGGCTGAATTTGAACCTCACCAATTTCACACCGTCAAACTCTGTCAATTGGAATATCGGTAGAATTCAGAACAAAGTCGATAACAGTCTAAAACGTAACCTTGTTGGATAAGCTGGATCCTTAAATTTATGAAATTTGCATAATCTAAAAAATTACCCTTGTTCGAACTTTAATTCTTTATAGACTACAGCCACAAATTTGCCCTCAAATCATCACACATCCTGCATGAAATTGTGTCGAACATTTTTAACAGAAAGACAAGTAAGGGATTCAGCAATATTAGACAAAAACCAAAATATTACTGACAATTACATGCCACCAAATCTATAAGAAGTTGATTGGGATTGATAAATGTGATCAAGTTTTTTTTGGTTCTGTTTTCTCAGACCATTCCAAATTCTTCTCTCTGTCTGCATTTGACAGCTAACAGAAATCAGCCACTGTGATGTTTTCAAGCTCTCATCATGGAGGAGTTGGTTTTGTGCTACAGTACACCATTTCTGTCCGTAGCTTATTATTTAAGTTTTCAGGAAGAGACAGCTCCAAAACACTGCATGATATGTTGCAGGCTGATGAAAGAATGTAGAGGGTTTGCAATGTATTTATTTGGAAGAAGTTTCCATTTCTAATCACACATTAAATCCGTACTTAAAATGATAAGTAATCAGAAAAAAATATGAACAATTTCAAAAGTGTACAGATTTCTAAACAGGCAGAAAAAGATCATAACTTTAAAATGCATTATTTGACATGTACTGACATGCATCTAAATGAACAAGCCCAACAGCTTCAGAGTCATAAATAGTTGTGACTATTTATGACTGGAGAACAAAAAAATATTAAATATTAACATATCAATTTGAGTTGATGATCAAGGCATTTTGCATACATCTTGCTCAGAGATGATTCATGTTTGTCCATTATGTAAGCTACTGGTATATGCATACCGCTTTTATGAACAAAAACAGCTCCCTTAACTCCCAATGTTACAATGTCTCCTGTGATATGTAAAAATTGTCTGTGATAAGTTAACGGTATAATTTATTTATGATGTTACTGAGAATATTTGATCTTTGGATCTTTAAAAAGAGATTTAAATTCGTCCTGTTACTCCATGTTCAAAAAACTGATTATAAATTCTATTTGTAATCTCGCTTTTTATCACTTTAGAGCCGTTTTAGGAATTGTGTAAGAAGTAGTTTTATTCTGGTTGGGTTCAATTTATATTTCTTACTTAAAATGCTTTTAGGAATATTTCTCTATTACTCTATACTCTATTTTTCGACTGAATAGTTTGACTCAATTCTAGGGGCAAGAATAACTGAGCTTCAGGACAACAATTTCTCTCTGCAGGCAGTGCCACAGTTGTGATTGTGGAAAAGTGGGGATAAAGTTCTGCACAGTGGGATTTGGGCACACCACGGAGCTAAATTGCAGATGCCAAGCATTTGCTAAGTAGCTACAGTCCGTTTCTCCAGAGTGGGAAAATTTAAAGGACACACTACTAACAAAACTCTCCCAGCTTTCCTTAGAGTGGATAATGGAAATGCAATTTGTTCAACATCATCAGCCTCAGGGTCATTAAAGGACATCTTTCTAACGCTGTTGATCAATGATAGATATTATTCTTTAAACAGGGTCCAAGAGGACCTGATGGTCCACTGGGGGCAAAGGGGTCAACAGGGGTCAAGGTGAGCATGTGGTAACACACTGAAAAGTGACAGTAGCGCAAAATATTCAAGAGGTGTTAAATTATGCTTGATTTTTTGTACTGAATCTTACTGTGATGTTTGGCCTCAGGTTTTCATAACTGCATATATGAAAAATAAAAAAAATTGCCTATAGAAAAACAAGAAGTCTGTTGTTCTTAACTCTTTTTTTTTTCCCAGCTGAAGGATATTGCAAGACACTCTTATAAATAAAAACCTAAAGTGAAGAGTTGTTTATCAAGGAGCCTTAAATAATAATGATGTTGGAAGCACATTATGACTTGAGGGGTATTTCAGGAAGCTCATTTATCCCATGCTGTTTCTTCACAGGGGCCTGATGGTCCACCAGGAAAATTGGGCCTCCCTGGGGAAATGGTGAGAAAAAAAAAATCTATATTTTTCTCTGCTAACAAAAAGTGTTTGAGCACAAGCTCCAGTCCTGGTCGTGCATTTGTTTAAGAGGTATTTCTAGAAACTTCAGCTCAAAGATCTAGTGTGTTGGCTTGAGATGTTATAAAACAGATACTATGTCTGTTTGATCACATAGTAAAATCATATGAAGTCAGGACACCCCTTTTAATATTCAGTACTAAACAAGGAAATTTGTGCATATTAATTTCCAATCATTTTTTTTTATATTTGCAGAACAAAAGAGATTTAACTACTGGAGAAATTTTCTCCCAAGTTTGGTAGAAACTTGTTATTGTTATTTTTTTTACTAGAATACCCACCTTTGGAATAAAACAGCAGTTCTCTTTTTCACATATTTTCACATTGCAACTATAAATGTAAACCAGCTAGAAATGGCAATTATGCTTAATTTGTTAAATATCTTTGCCAGAGCCTTTATTAATTATTATTATTATTATTATTATTATTATTATTATTGATCATTCAAGTAAATTACACTTAATGACAGACAAGTAACCAATAATTACCCTGCATTGTGTAATATAAAACTCATGAATTATGTAGAAAATGCCAGAAACCATATTAACCTAGAATATTTATCTTGTCCTGTGATCATATTTTTCCCATTTTTGTGGTTTTGCTGCAGGGAAATCTTGGTGAGCCAGGCGAAGCCGGGCTGAACGGATTCCCAGTAAGTGACTAAGGCTAACAGAGTTGTCTATTAGATTGGGTCAGATCAGTTTTCGTTTTTAAGCATGTGTATGACTACCATCAATGCCATAATTTCAGGGTATCCCAGGGCCCTCAGGACCACCTGGAGCCAAAGGAATTATAGGAGAACCAGTGAGTTGATTATTCAAATTGAGCTTATATGTATTTTAGTAGTGTAACCCTTTAATTGCCACTCTAAAGGAGAACTACAGTGTTAGTTATGTTTTTTGGCTCTTGCATAAATTATTTTCTTGAAAGTCTTTCCCTAAGCTTTTCTGAGAAACTTCTATCCTGTTGGAAAAGCTTAAAAACATCCTAATTCTCTTCTTCCTCTCCCTCTGTCCAGACCTTATGGACATGACCAGCAAAGTATGGCAAAGCAGGGACAATTTGATTTACTCCGTTTCCTCTTTGTAGAGGCATCTTTATTGTAGTTTCAGTGTGCCTCTATATCAGCGGGTCAGTTTTACTCACATTCAGAAGCTTTGGTTTATTGTTTGAAAGACTCTGAGCCTTCTAGATGATCTTGCCCCCACAAATACTCACTTTCCGCTGCGTTCTTATCCATTTTCCCATTTTTTTCCCATTTGCTGTCACTGTCAGAGGTGTTTATCTTACGCCAGAAAACGCTCTTAACCATTTTTATTGATGCCTCTGCTGTGCTGCTGCAGGGGTCATCAGGGCCAGCAGGAACGATCGGGCCACTGGGGGCAATTGGACCAATGGTTAGTTGATCACACAGCTGGCATCAGAACTCAAGCAGCGTTTTACATTAGTGCCAAATATTAAAGGCTATAACTGTTTCTGAAAGGGACCTGCTGGAAATGCTGGGGAAAAAGGACCGCTTGGTGAATCTGGAGAGAAGGTGAGGAGAAAAAGATATGAAAAATGGAATGCCATGGAATTGTAGCTGCTCAGTACTCCAGATGAATATGTGGAGTTTGAAAAACACACTGCCTTTGCTGTAGTGTGTTTTTAAACTGAATCACATTTTATCCTGTTACAAACAGAAACTTTAGTTTTCTTAACTGGGATTTAGACCAACACAATGTGGTGCAAATGTGTGATGTAAAAAGAGAGCTGTACTTGGTTCTTAAAGTTTCTTTAAGTTTGATATGCATATAACTTCAACCCTCTTTTTTCTGAAACCCCAAAATACAAACAAGTGTAAAAAAAAATCCCCTCTAGGTTACCTTTTGCATAGTCTGTCCACATGCGCATTAAAATTCAGTGGAAATCCAATTCTTCTCCAGAAATCTCAGAGGTTTAATACAGAACATTTGCGAACAAACATTATAAAGACCAAAATCATTAAAACATATTGAAGTCGAATGAAAGTCAGTAGGATGACTTGAGGATTGCTGTTCCAGATTTAGCTAGTTGAAAAAAAGTAAGTTAGTTTCTACATGTACAAAGTTGGCTGACATTTAAAAAAGACTGTAGATGTAAGTGCTGTGAAATGTGATTTTATTGACATGGGGGTGGTTAATGCAAATCCACGCCACTCATCTGTAATAAAATATGAAAACCATGTCATATTTTGTAAGTGGTATAATTATGTGGACAATCAATCTGAATTATTGTTTTTTTTAACTCCAGCTGCTTTAATTAAAGTGCCACGTTTGGGTATGCATCCTGCAGGAAAGTGGGAAGCACAGATTTTAACTTTGCAATAGCTATATTTTGAGGCATTGAAAAACATAAAGCAAATGCTTAATTGTCTTGATTGTTTGCTTAACAGGGTTCTGTTGGCTCGCCCGGCAGCATTGGGGAGCAGGGCTTGATTGGCCAGAGAGTGAGTATAATATTTTCTTCCTGTAGTTTTCACTTTGAAAAACTCTCAACATTACTATTATTCATTTTCACAAGAGTGAATGCTAAAAGGAGGATCAAGCACCACAATATCACAGTTTAAATGTGCTTCTTGTTCATTGATATTTCAGAATAAAGTGAGATTTCATAGTCATCTCTAAAACCTACATTGAACTGAACTCAGGTTGTACATATTAAAGTGGCATGAGACCTCATGCCACTTTGACAGACAGTATTTATTGTCTGTCAAACATTATTTCTAAATGATCATTTCAAGCATATGTTTTTGAGGAGACACCTGAATGCATAATGTGTAAAGAAGTAAAAACATTTGCTTTTTAAATATTTCCTTGTCATCCTTAAATATAAAAACTATATATATTTTATGATTTGTGTTTCAGGGTGAGACAGGCATTGATGGGGAAGCTGGACTAAGTGGACCACATGGTACTGTGGTAAGTCTAAAAAAAAAACACAAAAATGTTACAATTTCAAACCTGTTGAACTCTTTTTTTATTGCACTAACTTATTACCACTAAATGAAGCGTATTCGGCACGTTGGCTGCACAGTGTTGATGCTTCGGGAACAAAGTGAGCAGAAGTTATTAAAGCTGTCTGTCATACATTGCAACTTGAGCAAAAAACTGTTTCTAAAATAACTGAACAGAACCAGTCCAAGAGTCTGCTGAGCTTACGGCTGTACAAGGCAGTTTTAGTTACACAGGATTGGAAAATGCTGCAAATGGATCTTGGCCTTCGTGCAACATTTTGGTGGAAATCTTGCAAACATTTGCAGCTTTCGTTATTTTTTGAGAGCCAAATTTTGTCTGCTTGTGGAACATCCAACTTGAAATTTTACAAAGAAAAAAAGAGAAAACAAAAATCCAGTATGTTGATAGCAGAACACAATAAAACTCATACCCTTATATTTGGTCATTTTAGTCATGAGCCGAATTTGAGAATGCTATTTCTTATACGTTGACTATATTTGCAGCGCCTAAGGGACAGTACCATTTCTTCACTTAACTCTCATTACTGTCTCCACCCTCCAATGATGTTCCAGTTGCTTCGAGGATTTGGTTGAGGGGGGCAAAGGTCAAATTCTTACAAGCCCTTAAAATCAGTTCACTTGGAAACAATGGGGCTGAAGCTGTGCATGTAGAAACCTCTCATAACTGAGAAAATAACTGAATAAACATTTTCTCTAATAACATTTTACATCTACATCTAGATATGTTTGCGATTATTATATTTAGCTTCACTGTTAATGTTAATCTGCATTAAGAATACATTATCACCACAACAATGAATAAAATATGTAAATTGACTCAAGCCAAAGTATTTTGTCTGATATCAGTTTTTGGTCCTCTCTAAAACAGAATCAAAAAAAGAAAAAATACATAACTTCTCCGTTTTTTATGTGTTTTCACAAACAAAAACACTTTTATATTCTAAAATAATATATTCTGACTTATTAAAATAAATCAGTTTAACACAGTGCTGTGAAAAAGTATTTGCAATTTACAGATTGCTTTTTATGTTGCACTTACATGTTTCAGATCATCAAGGAAAACCAGAGAAAATATAGAAGGGAGTTTCGAAAAGAATAACGGTATTTAGTTTAAAAATTCTGCTTAACTTAACCTTAGCTTGTGTAAAAAAGTAATCACCCCCCTTAGTTGAATCACAATGCTGTATTTTGCAAAGTGTGTTCTAATGTCATTCACGCACACCTAAATGTGACCTCTGACCTGTAGAATCAGGAAATTACTTAAACAGAACCTGTCTGTCAATATAAGATTAGAGAAAATATCTTAGAAAGCAACAAAATATGTAAAGAAATTCAAGAAGACATGAAAAACAAAGTAACTGAATTCTGTCGGCATGGAGCGAGTTACAAAACCAATCCTAAGACTTTGAGACTCCAGTAAACCACAGTGGGAGTTATTATCCACAAAAGTAGAAAAGATGTAGCAGTGGGAAACCTGCCCAGGAGTGGCCCATCTATCAAAATTGATGACTCATCCAGAAGGTCAGAAAAGAACCTGAAACAGAATCTGCAGCTCTGCAGGCCTCGAGAACATTAACCAGTTTAGGTTAATGATCTTGATTCAACAGCAAGGAAGAGGCTCTGCAAAAATGGTATCCCGAAAAAACATGTAGGCCTGTTCACATTTGTAAAAACAAATATATTTTGGATGTTCCTCAAGAATTTGATCAAATATATACTGATGAGATTAAAGTGGGAAATTTTGCAACATGTCATAGAACAAATCTCATGCAGACACTCAAACTTGGTGTTGATATTGTGATGGAACTTCACAAATTGGACAACTT
The DNA here is from genome assembly GCA_903067065.1 of Brachyrhaphis terrabensis. Classification (NCBI taxonomy): domain Eukaryota; kingdom Metazoa; phylum Chordata; class Actinopteri; order Cyprinodontiformes; family Poeciliidae; genus Brachyrhaphis; species Brachyrhaphis terrabensis. The sequence continues at coordinate 19,784 of CAEGAG010195744.1, forward strand.
GATGTAATTTACAGAATCATGAGTTTTATAAGACTCATGCTGTTTGGCCATCAACATCATGGAGAAGGATAATGTTTGGCCTTCAGTTTGTGACCTTCAGCTCAATCTCACATAGGTACACAGCAGGACATCATTAAATCTGCTTCTGAGTGGCTTAAAAAACACAATGAAGGTTTTGTAGTGGCCTACTCAAAGTTCAGAGTTAAATCCAATTTGGATGTTTTGGCATTAATATGAAGAGACTCACAGATCTTGCTGCCCAGAGTGAAACAATCTGATATTAGGTTTAGGAGATCTTTCACATTGGGCCAGGTTGGTTTGGTTAGCTTTTTCCTCACTTAATACATCAAACTAACATTTAAAAATGTAATTTTTTCCCTCAGCCTATCTTTGGGGGATGTATTTGTTTTCATGATGCAAAACATCTCAAAAGCAAAAACAAGAAATCTGAAAAGACATTTTCACACACCATTTTACGCTAGCTAACTTCAACTTGCATACAAAATAATGTGTGCTGCAGGATTGATGCAGTCAAATATGGTTACACATTAGAAATCATTAGGAACTGACTGTAGCTCAGCCTCTTGGATACTTGTCCTGTTTTACCCACTTCCTGAATTAAATGTCTTCCTTCTTTAGAGTGAAACAGCATTTTTTATTTGCATTTTTATATGCTGCAAAATACTGTACACCTTGGAAGGGTATACATTTATTTACTTAAGTTTTCCACCACATGCTTTTCTTGCAAACACATGCCTTGTGTGGGATAGAAACAAATGCTTCTTGTTCTGATAATCAGACAGGAAATAGTGGGAGAAATGTGTGTGAACAAGTGTGAAATAAATAAAAGAAACAGTGAAGATAAAAAGAAAAGACTTGTTTTCTATTCTCTTTGAAGAAATAATATTTTGGATTTTTGGTTAAAATCATGTGTTTTAGTCTTAGATGCACTGTTTTGTCCCTGTATGAGGTTATATCTTTCACTTTCATTTCTTTTCCCATTAATTTTTTATTATATTTCCTTTGATTTTACACAGAGATCTGTTTTACGGTTGCATTAATTTGGTTCTTTAAGAAGAGGTTTTTATAATTTAAAAACTCAAAAGGACCAACTGTTTCTTTCAGAAAAAAATCCTCTAGGACTGAAGTTCTCGTGCTTTGGCCTACTTTGCTGTGACATAAAATGTTGAGGGACCATAAACACCTTGGAAAAAAAAAATGTCAAGTCACATTTCTGTATTTCATCTTTGAGATAGCTCCAATTCACAGCCTGCTGTGTCTCACTAATAAATAAGTCATGGTTTTGTGTCACTCTAGTTCCACTACTGTGACTCTTTGTTTACATGCCTGAGCTGTCATTGCAGAAACTTCACACTGTAGCTCTGAGCGCTGCAGCAAAAACCTTTAAGTAGAGCGTTTTGAGTGTGAGGCACACAACTTCTCACTGTGGGCCTTTTGAGACGCCTGTGAATAATGGATACATTTTAGGGTTTTATTTGTAACCTTGAGCATTTGGTTGATATTAGCACCATTTACAGCTTCAGCATCTCTGCGCTCATTAGGTAAAGGTTTACTAGCTATATTACTGAGAAAATAGATGAATATAAGAGGCCTAACGTTTGTGGCTGCAGATCCTCGGGCTCTGCAGTAACTCGTGTTCTGGTTTTTGTTCATTTGATGATGTAGAAAATTTTAAGCGGGGAGTATAAGGCTGAACGCACCAGCTAAAGTTTTACTACACCATCACCACTTTTTGGCATTTGGGGGTAAAGATGTGTGAAAATCTCAAAGATAAATGACTTCTTTATTGAAGCAGCTAGTATCCCACATTGAAGCAGTTAGTTGGAAAAAAATCCCTATTTAATATGAGTAAAATTATTTAAGGGGGAAACATTCCAGTTCTAAGAATATCTATTTTTATAATAAATCATGTATACATCACTTGGTATCATCCCTGCTGAATATATGTTGTATAATCTCCTTTTTCCAATTCATGCACAAGAGTTAATTTATTTTAGGAATTAAATTAATTCTATTCTTTATCTTAAAGAAGATAAAGAATGATGATTTAAAAGACAACTTTCCTTTCAGTCAATTGGAAAAAGCCATTTTTTCTCAAACATTTGTGATTTTTGATTGCTCTTTTAAATCACCACTTCAACACAAACCAGCCAAATAAATGTGAAACTCTCTCAGGGCATCTAAACTTATGAGCGCAACATTATCTTTTTATTTTTGTTCATTTAAATCACAACTTACAGCCAGTGAAAACCCAGAATTCAGTCTTTCAGAAAATTTTATTTTCTTGCATTGTGACTCACACCATTAAATAACATAAAGAAAAACAAGAATTTTAGATCAGAGACTGTATCCATGTATATGCACTCAGTGATAGTTTTGGGCTCCTTCAGCATGAATTACAGTGAAGGATGTCGTGAAGCCGGTGGTTCTGCTGAGCTGTAAAGTAAGTCCAGCTTGCCGTAACAACTTGCATTGTAGGCGAATGCTGAAAAATGTAATATGAGGTTGTTATCTCATAAAGCTTGTCAGCAGGTGGAAGCATTTCCTGCCACTGACTTTATGCTGGTTTCCTTGATTTCCAGAGTAAAAGCTAATTTTACTTTCTCCTGAACAAATTACTAAATTTGTTACATTACCAAGTCTCAGCAGCTGACAATCCCCTCTAAGAGTTTGTTTGATTTCTACCAAAAGCAGTGCAGCTTAACTCAAAGGTGTCACCTTTTTATTTTGTCAGGGCGAGAAAGGAGATGGCGGTCCAGATGGGGCCGATGGGGACAGAGGTGAAATTGGCCTGAAAGGAAAGGAAGGCAGACCTGGTCCTGCTGGACTTGTGGGGGTCAGAGTGAGTATCTCAAGAGCGATCTTTGATTCCCTTTCACTTCTAATGAAGACAGCTCTTTTTGTCCACTAAAAGCCCTCTGCTCTGACTCTCGGTTAACAGGGTCAGGAGGGCACGCCCGGCAAAATCGGGAAAAGAGGAAAGCCAGGAGAAAAGGTCTGCCAGTTCACATGCCTGCAGCAAAGCACACCTTTCATTGTAGTTGGCTCTCAGTTTGCTCTGTTGGATAGGGACTTGAATATTCCTTTGATGTAGTTGTAAACAAACTAGGAACTTAGTAAGCTCCATAACAGCAGAAGTGGAGGTTCTTGTTAAATAGAGTTTGTGCATTGAATGTTTGAATTGTCAGATTCCTCCCACATGCTTTCAGGCGTGTTTGTACATACCTGGTAATTGGTGTATTTTCTCCAGGGGAGCAAAGGTCAGCAAGGTCATTTAGGTGAGAGTGGACCAATCGGGGAGCATGGAGAGCATGGATTTATTGGACAGAAAGGGGCAAGAGGAACCACTGGCCCCATGGTACGTTTCCAGCTCAGGGAGGGAAGGACTTTGCCTTTGAGTTTTGGTAAAACTTATTATTTCTATTATATTTTTTGTCAGGGTGTTCCTGGAAGAATGGGCCAACAAGGTGATCCAGGCATAGCAGGTTATGAGGTAACACATGTTTTAATCAGAAGAATCTATGATAAACCTTTAAGTCTTTTGTTTTAAAGCTAAAGGATATCAAATGTACTTTAACTCTTATTTGAAAAAATAAAAAATAAACAAAAAAGCCTTAAGAATCAAGTCACCTGGGTTTGACATGTCTTTTTTTATTTGTGTTGTATGCTAAGAATCGAGTGTTCTTGTCTGATAAATGGATTAAACAGAAAGAAAGATAGAGATCAGATTGAGAATTTTTTTTATTTTAAAAATTTACTTAATATCAAAAAAATATTTTTAGACATTGTGTCCATAGTTCAAATGACAAAATCAAAAAATAGTTTAGTACAGTGTTATTTACTTATATATAATTTAAAATGGTGATTTCATTCTGTAAACCATGTAGTTGTCATAACTTACTCTGTGAATTTATCCTGCTAGGTGGCAGGATTCCTTTACAATTCACTCCTGCTGAGCCTGAAGCAGCCATCTGCCACAGTTTCTTTTCCTTATTTATGCTTTACAGGCCTTTCATTTTGCGTGTGTTTATAGCTTTAGAAATACCAAAGTCTACATAAGACAATGGATCATAGCCCACCAAGTGAGTTCAACTGAAATTATTTTAGGGATGTTTTATTGATGTAATAATAGAGATCAAAGTTATTTAGCATTGTGGCTCAAAATCAGTAGAAATCTTTTTTCTAACAGTGTGGCCAACTGTGAAATTTACATTTTTAGGGTAAAATATAGATATTTACCAAGTTCTGTGTTACATTCAAACTCTTTCGCTTGATGCCGTAATTCACACAAAAGAAGTTTTGACTAAGCACTTTAAGATTTTTTCTTCTTAAAAGTCATTCTGTATTGGCCTAATGTAATTTTGAGAAGGATGAATTCATATTATTATCAAAATGAGCAGAAATAAACACCTGAAATATATTACTTTGTGTGTAATGATGCTACATAATATACCAGTTTTATTTTTTAACTGAATACCTGAAATAAATTATATTTTCAATGATGTTATAATTAATTGAGATCTAACTCTATTTGCACGACTTTGCTGATGAATTTTGAAATTTGATTGATTTTGCTCCATTTGTGTAAAAGCATAGTTTGTCTTTCTGTTTTTGTAGGGTTATGTGGGACCAGCAGGACCGCTTGGACCCCCTGGATCGAAAGGTGAAAAGGTATATCAACCATGTATTTGTTCGCCTGTAAGCCACTGACTGTCAAATTGTGCTGTGAGCCCCGGGGGACTTGTCATATGTCAGATTGGTTTGGTGCACAACTACTTGTTTGAGACCAGATCTCTGTTCCTAATTATTGCCTTCTTGGTCTGTCTTAGTGTCATTGTCTGTCCCCAAAGTTACCCCTAATTTAATCTGTGATATGAACCTGGACAAATCCAATTAACTCAGCACAGTCAAATGTGTATAATTAGCCAGGCACCTGGACTTCTTCTCATAATTTTGCAGATATTAGCCACATAATTTGTGTTTATTTGACAGAAGCACTGTGTAATATGTGTATACACTGTGCACCAGAGTTTAGTGATATACTCATTTGCATTTTTTTAGTCCCTGGGCAGAAGCCATCTGGATGCGGTTATTTGTTGTTTTCTCATTCCCAGTATCCTCGATGTAATTGCTGTTGCCTGCGCTCTAATTAATGCAGTATCACGCTATCACCCAGGCCATTGTAGAATTTATGATTGTCAATTTAGCGCCAGGTACTTCTGGCACTGAAACTACAATGTCAATACAAATCTAAATTATAGTTGAAGGTATGGCTTATTGCTTTTCATCTGTGCAGTTGTCAGGCGTCTTTGCCCCCTAGCCTTAACTATTTGTCCCTCTTATAGTTTCATTGTTGGGTTCTGTATTTATTTATTTATTTCATTCCCCATATGTGCAGCATGTAATTGTTTAAATTATACACACATCCATTGCTATTGTTTAATGAATATCACAAAAGCTCCCAGAGCAAACCAGCTTCATTTATGTGTAATAGGATCATTGCAGGTAATAGCTTTGGAGAATGACTTGCCTCCCTGCTTTTAAAGAAACATGCAACACAGCCACTCCTTCTGTTTAGGTCATCGGATTTAATAGTGAAAACCTCTGGCTGTTGTCTTTGGCTTCTTGCTTAGGGTGAACAGGGAGATGACGGCAAGGTAGAGGGTCTTCCAGGTCCCCAAGGTGACAGAGTGAGTTTCCATCCTGTACCAGATCTTTGTGTGCCATGTGTTAGCAGCAGCCTGCTAACACATGGCACACATTGTTTTCAACTGAATTCAGGGTTTTCCCGGAGACAGAGGGGAACGAGGAGAGCCAGGTGACCCAGGACACATAGTAAGTTGGCATAAGACAACAATAATATCCCCCAAATCTATAATTACAAAAATGAGCTGAAAATGGACAATGACCTTTTTTTGTTAGGGTGAAATTGGTTTCAATGGGCCTAGAGGTGAAGCAGGTGCACCAGGTCTTCCTGTAGGTATCCACTTTCTGGCTTCTAACATGTTAAGTATCATTTTACCAATCATATATCAGCTAAATCATACAAAGTCCAATAATGTTTATATGAATGATCCTTTACAGGGACATCCAGGGCTGAAGGGACAACCAGGTCTGAAAGGATCCAAAGGTGATCAGGTAAAGACATAAATTAAATAGTTATGTGGGATTGAGTGAGAAAGTGAGATTATTTCTTCAATTTCATATACATTTGTGTTTTTTTTACCACAAATTCAGAAGATGGCTTTTTGTTGCTTTAGGGTCCTAAAGGGAAATCAGGCATAACAGGAGCATCTGGGATCAGAGGACCATCAGTGAGTTGCACTGACATTAGGTCTAAAGTGTATTCACCCCTTATGAGCCTTTGTGCTTATTTCTGACAAAATGTGTTCTGAAAATTAAAGACGCATTAAACTGGTTGCACAAGAGTGTGTGTCCTTTAGCTAATACTGTGTTGAACCTCCACCTTAATGCCACCTCTCAGCTTACCAAGGCCTGTCACACCACCCTGCAGAAGTTCTGCTGATCTTCCAGATTGTTAAACATTCTGTTGTTCACAGTCTTCCTCAGGTCATCACACACAGTTTATATCAGCAGTAGTTCTGGACTCTTCTGTTGTTTTGGATGTATGCTTGGACTCACAGTGATGCTAGGTGCAAAAGGTCATGAACATGCTTTCACCAAATATTAGTTAAACTTTGTGAACACTTATGTAACCAGGGTTTGTAAACTAATTTACAGAATATATTTGCTTGTTTTCATTTATAGGACAAGGTTTTGATTATTTTAATCTGTTTTTTTACACACAAAAAATTATCTTTTAACAGGAGTGCATACACTCTTTAGATCTACCATATTTTTTGTCAAAGAGTTGTTTTACATATTAAATATCTGCTTAGCAGTGGTATTTATTTTGAGTTGGGTTTTTTTTTTTTTTGTCCTAAGGGCCCACAGGGGCCATCTGGCCCACGTGGGGTCCTGGGCAGGGAGGGACTGGAGGGCCCATCTGGGATGGATGGCTTACCTGGTAAAGATGGAAGTAATGGAGTCAAGGTGAGCTCATTGTCTGAGAAACATATTTAAATGAAATAAATAAAAAAAATCATTTATTTCTTTCCGTTGCTCACTATTGGTGCTTTGGAATTAGGGGGATCAAGGAGAGGACGGAGAAGCTGGTTTACCTGGAAAACCTGGGATGCCAGGCGGAAAGGGGGTGACGGGACTTTCAGGAAGCCAGGGCTCCTTTGGCTCAAAGGTATGAAGGCGGGGTTAACCACATTTTTTCATTTTAACTGGTTGTGCTAAAAATCATAAAAATCATAAAAGGAGCTTTTATAAATAAGAATGCACAAATGTATTTCCATTGACAGTCATAACAGCCAACAAGCTTTAATCTGTTGGAACAGCCTCTCTTGGCATTTATGTAGCAATTGCTGCCTGTTTATGTTACTTTTTTATTGTGCCTGACTTCACTTCAAGTCTGTATGGCCTCTCTTAAAATACCCCCATTCAATGCAGTAATCAGTTTTGCAAAATAGACGACAATATTTATTTGCATGGCCGTTCCAGGAATATAAAAATGCAAAATTCATGACGTTTGAGAAGAGAGTTAATGACACCCACAGAGAAGCTGCATTTATTAGTTCTGCAGTAATAATCAGTTTTTATCTCCTGGGCAACTCCTGGGATCGGAAGTAAAATTCTGTTTAGGTCATATTTTAGAAACGTGTTGGATTTATTAGAGTTGAAGCTTTGATTGTTGTTTTGTACCCCAATGTCAAATACATATTTTAAGAATGCACCTGAATGACATTATGGAAAGTAACTTGGGAGTTGCATTTTCAGCAGTAATATTTTCACGCAGGCCACACTAACAGGGTTGTGAATTATAAATTTGTTGAAATAGTAACTTCTACTGGTTTGTCAACATAAAAGTGCCAAAGCTGTGGTGTAGTTGCAAAGGAAGATGTTCCTGTGTGTTTTTCAGGGGGGCAGGGGTCTGCCAGGACAGGTGGGTCCAGCGGGGAAGAGAGGTTTTGTCGGTGTGATGGGATTACCGGGAAAGCCAGGAGACCTGGGAGCAAAAGGCCAAACAGTTAGCAGAAATTTCCTTTAATTGGCCAAATTCCAAATGATTATTTGATTTTCTAATGGCTGCTATTTTATTTTTGTCAGGGGGATAGTGGTGAGCAGGGCTACCCAGGAGTACTGGGCATGTTTGGCCCAAAGGTGAGTAACCAAGGACTCTTTGTTTCAAGGGTCCAACTTTAACATTTCCAAACATCAGTCTGGAGGCTGATGTTTGCATTTAGCAGTAGAATGTCCTAAAAATTATGTTCAGGGTTAGCCAAGGTACTTTTGTTAAGATTAAATACCTAAAATTATCTGGAAGTACCCATGATTATGTTGTGTTTGAGAGAATTAGGCATCAAAGCTAAGAGTATTATTGTATTATGCCCCTGGGTGGCCTCTGCTCAGCCACAACTCAGTTTTATTTTTAGCCGTTTTGCACATTAGATCAAACCAGCTGAGAAAACTGCATGGAGTTTATTCGCTTAAGTCTTTCATATGAAACCCTCTGAGTGATGCCAAAAAATTACCCTGTAATGGAGCTCTTTGTGAATAAGTATTGTTAATGCTCAGTAGTTGATCTAACTCTGAAGCTTTTAGCAAAGATAGAAACAGTAAAAGTGGGGTCAAAGTGTAGAGGCTCTAAAATATCTGGTGATTGTCTTGAAAGCTATGCTAGTGGAGGATTTGAAGCTAACCCTGCATTTGAACTTTTAGTAGAATAAAATGTGTTGTGCCTTTGGTCACCTTAAGTCTGGAAAAAGCAATTTTTTAACTAGGGAACTTGGAGTAAAAGTGACACAAAAAATCTTATTGAAGTAGTTCTGACAACCAGCGCAAGAGTAAAAAGGGTAATCTGCTTTATCTTATATTTAGAGGGTATAACAAAGTTAAAACTGCATTAGAATATTGATTTTCATAAAACAATTTGTCTCAAAACTTATCAAAATCTGAAGAGAAAATACTTTTCATTTCCAATCATCTGATTACGTCACATTGAGAGAGAACATGATGATATTTGTTTATGTTTATTTAAACTCAACACACAATTAGTTTCAGCTATGAATGAAAATGTTTAAACTAATAAACAAAATTAGCAATCCAATCAATATCAACTTGCTACTGACGAACTGATGATCCCTCATGGATTTCTAAAATAAAAGAGATTTTAACCCAGATAAACTGTTTTTAAGATGATCTTCCCTTCAAAGTTTGTGAATAAAAAGGTTACCTAATCCCGATTTTAATCAAACTATACACAAAATAAAGAAAAGTATGATGCAGACAATGAATAATTTAAATTTAACACGGTCAAAGATAGGGAAACAGGCACTGTGGAGCTTTTGGGCGACTTCTGAATTCAGCTTAGTGGGAGAGTTAACTTTGGAGGGAGTTGAACAACTTACTATGAAATCAGTGTCTCCTTTTATGCATAAAGACTATACCATAACTGCTTGCGCGTGTGCTATCAGGCAAACCAATAAGATAATAACAACGTAACTGGATCATAAACTCATTTGAGATACTCTGCTGTCATTAGTGTGTTACCTTTAACTAACTATAGTCTTTAAAGGCCATTTGAATTGAAAGATTACAGTTCATATCTGATAATCTCAACATATCGTTTGCTCCACAAAGATTTCTTGTTACTTTTCCCGAGGTCTGTTTTTTAACTTGCATGTCTTTTGCACTGAGATGTGTTGGTGTGTTTCCAGGGACCCCCAGGGGACATTGGCCTGGCAGGAATACAGGGACCAAAAGGACCACGAGGATTGATGGTAAGCTGATAACAAATAACAACTTGCCTGATGAGTTGGCAGTATTTCAGCCAACTCTGGGCCACTGAACTCTCCCAAACTGCACATTTGGCATGAAAAATAAGTGCGGCCTCATCAGAAGCTTCATCACATGTGTCCTTAGTCACTTACATACCTCTGCTTTTCAGGGTGCGGTGGGAGCCTTGGGCCCCGTTGGCATCATTGGGCCCAGCGGTCATCCAGTATGTACCTCATCCCTCATCTTGTGTGCCAAAATTTATGTGACTCCTCTCTCCCTTCCTAGCAGTGATGGAGTGATCGTCTGTCTTTTTTCTCCTCACCAGGGACCTCAGGGTGACAAAGGAAGTCGTGGGGAGACGGTGCGTGGCGCTGTTTTGATGAATACTTGTCTGTCTGTACTGTGAGCACAGAATAGGATACTTAGCAAGGAGACAGCACACCACTCAGCCTCCTCCTGCCCTTCAGCACTTTTCATTTCCTATTGTGTTCTGCTGTTTGTTGTTACACTCGCAGTGACACTTAGCTGCTGTGGAAATCCTGTCAGTGTGATAAATGTAGGCCTCTTGCACGTCTCTGAGCTTTTTAAGAGGTTTGTTGAGCGCTCGCACACAGCATAATTTACAGGCGCTCTCCGAAAACGCCTACACTCACATCCAGGTCTGTAGTGTGAAAATTGGATTTGCTATGTGGAATAAGATTTTTAAGTAAGAAGTTGCAACAGGCAAAAGAGTAATTTTAGCAATAAAATACACCAGATAAAGATGGTAAGTTTTTTTTTTTTTTTTTTAGAAATGATAAAGTTTTTCTGCCTTTATTCATATTTCATAATCAGTTTGTTTTCTTTTTCTCCCTAAGGGGTTACCAGGACCAAATGTAAGTTGTTTTTAGTATATATATAAGAACAAAATTACTATATATTGTTATATAAAATGTAAATGGTTTAATTTCTTTATTTTCTTATTATTTTTTTAGGGATCTCCTGGTCCTCGAGGACCACCTGGGCCACCAGTAGGTTTTCATTTTTGAATGCTAAACATATGAAAAATAGATAAATTACTTTCACATTCATTAATACTTCATATAGTGCCAGCTTGTCACAGTCTATAGACAACTTTCAGGTTTGTGTTGTGCACTGATTTGCAAAACTACTAATTTCTCTGGAACTTTTCCACATTTGGCACACTAACGACACAACTTTCAATGAATTTATATTGTTACCATTTGTTATAAACCAAGCACATAACTGCTCTGTGTTGGTTTATTAAAAAAAAAAAATACTAAATCCTAATGTTGTAAAATGCCACTATGTGCCTGGAAAATACATAATACTGCACCTTTAACTTGCATGCAAAATGTATATGGTGGAAAACTAACACTGCACTGTTACGTTCACTTACGTCTAGGGATTTTCTTCTAGTGGTGGATGTGTTCCAGCTTATCAGCAACAACATAAAGTGTGTCATAACATAGTGTTACTTCGCTCTTTCTCCATGGGCTTTTATTTGTGGCTATCTGGTGTCTGTGACACACACACTGTGTGTGTTTTTTGGTGCTTTTTTGATGAATTTTTAAGAGGCAGATCAGTGTTTTTCAAACCACACAGAGGAAGCTAGTAGGGACTCTACTTTCTTTGTTCATTTTTTCTCCTGTTTTGTGGTCAGCAAGGGAGCACAGTCTTCATAGTTTTTTGTCTTCTTGTTGGGCATATTTCTTTTATTTTGAGTTAGTAAATGTGGCAATATTCTACAGTGGGGATACTTTTCTTTAGCAGGGGCAGGGAAATTGGTCAGAGCTGATGGGCATGTGGATGGAGCGAAGCTCAGAGCAACCCTAAAAGAAAATTTGCAATAGACTTTGTAACTGGGATACAGCAACAAAGCATGTCCAAGGGTCAGAATGCCCCAATCTATGTCCAAACCCAAATTGAATTGAGAATCTGTCAGAACTTTAAAACTGTTATTCAAAGATGCTGTGCATCCAGTATGACTGAGCTTTAGCTATTTTGCTAAACTAACCCCTCCTATAGTTAGCTTAATATGAAAAAATTTTATGTTCAGAATTTATGCTTTTGTTTTTTCACTATTGAATATCAAATTTGCTACCGTGAGCAATGAAGGTGAAAATTATTGTACATTTTAGACACATTCTTGGTGGAAAACTATTAGGGGAATAAAAATGCAGGAGGTAAACTGTAACTGTGTTATTTGGAGCAGATAATCTTTCTTTTCAGGCCTCCCTTTGTTCCTTTGTGATCAGCAGTGTTATAGCCGGGCGCTCGTCTCCTCTGCAGTTATGGATAATTTATTTTCTATTCATGCATCATTTCCTGCACATCATTAATTTGTCTCTGCTTATCTTTATAGTTAGTGAGAATAGAACACCATAACTACTAGATTATAGATTATTATAAAGACGCTTGACACACACAGTAGGACAAAGCTAACAAGAAGAGCAGATGGGGCTGAGATTTCTGTATTAATGCCTCTTTTCTTTTGCTGGTTTTAAGGGCCTTCCAAGTTCTGAGCATTTACTAGTAAGTTTGTTTCTTCTCACATCATAATTTGGGGCTTAATGAGGACAAAATACAAACTAAATGTGTCTTCTGACTGCAGAGAAATGAAGCTCTCAGTCCTGCTTTGGAAATCATCATGGATCCTCCTGCTGTTCTACAACAAGAGGTCAGTTTTTAATGGCCATGATATGATTTTTTTCTAATATAAACTGTAGAACATTTTGACCCTAAACTGTGTAAAAACTCACATTAACACTAGAATTATCAAAGCATGGACTTGCCCATGTTAGACCAAGGCACAGAGATCTTGAAGACGCTTCACCACCTCAGCACGTTGATCCACAGCCTGAAGAACCCGCTGGGAACCCGACTCAACCCGGCTCGAACCTGCCTGGACCTTTACAACTGTGAGCAGCGGATGTACGACGGTGAGGAGTCGTTTAACTGGATGTTGTGTCTATGCACTTGTTTTGTGTCAGTTAGTCAGACTTTGTTTTCTTCTGTGGTTGATTTCTTTTCGCAGGAGCTTACTGGATCGATCCAAACCTTGGATGCAGTGCAGACAGCATTGAAGTGATGTGTAACTTCACTGGTGGAGGACAAACTTGTCTGAAACCTAATACAGTTTCAAAGGTTTGAACTTCTTTGCATTCCCTCTTAACCAAATCTACAGGGCCTTCCACAATGTAATGACCAACATCAATGTTTATATGATACGTAAAGAGAATGGCTGAACCTTTTATGGCAAATGAAGATCTAAAAAGAGAGGCATGCATTTGTTTCCAGCCCCCTTTAGTCTGTTATCCCTAAATGAAACCTACAAATTTGACTTATGGTGCAATTGCAAGAAGAAAGTAATTGTTGAAATTCAACTATAAAATTCTCAAAGTATGAACTGTCTGCATTGGTCTATCACACAAAATCCAATTCAGCAACACTTAAAATTGTGAAGTGACAAAATGTGAAAAAAGCTCCTAGAGGTATGAATACTTTTATAAAGTTTTGTAGATGAAGCTGTAATGAACATTTACCACTTAGATTCTACAGAGGGTACAAGTAGGGGAATGAACACATAAATGTAATTATTCTTAAGGGAAATGCTCCAGATAAATCTCAAAAAGGGATATCCAACAAAGAAGCTGAAGAAGCAAAGAGTTTAAGACTGTAAATATCACTTGTGACAAACAGGCGCGTAGCCGTCCAGGTTTTTGCTTTTAAGCATACTTTTGGAACAATTTGGATGGCCTGTTAGAACAGTAAATCTAAATATGTTGCATTAAGTCTCCAGAGTTGGATACAATCAAAAGCACTGTCATCTGGAAAGTAAATCTCTTCATCTAACCTTCATCTGTTGGAGTTATTTTATCTTTAATATACAGGGTAAAACGTTTGGATTCCACACAATGGCAAAGACGTAGGCCAGCATATTTCCAGCGGAAGGAGCAAAGAAAATTATAAAAACATAAAGTCATTCTTAATTCAGAATCTGTCATGCAGATGTAAGTGACTCATAGAATAACCGGTTTATTTTTATGCTTAGACCAGCAAGAATGACTTAAATCTTTGAAAAAGCAGTAGTTGATCAGATTTCTAAGTTAATTACGTCAATGTAAGATCTGTTTAAAATCAAACACGCACATTAGATCAAACTAGACCACCAAAATCTGCAGTTTATTTGAATGTGGTGAAAACTTGTGCTGTTTTTTAGGGGACTTAATAAAAAGCTTAATGTGGCTTAATAAATCCAAACATCTATTCATTTCTCCATCATTTACCTGTAACTGCTTGTCTGTGCCGGGTTACGGTGAGTTTTGGTGCCTAGGGTAAACCCTAAACAGAGCTGAACAGAAACACAAAGACACACAGGACAAACAAACATGCACAGACACTCACAATTGCAAAGACCATTTGACTTAAGAGTCGTTGCTTTGGACTGTTGGAGGAGGTCAAAATATCCAAGCTCAAACTTATGGGGAGAACATGCAAGCTGTTTGCAGAAACGCCTCAGGAATTCAAACCCAGAATGTTGTAGCTGCTAGCAACAGTGCTACCAACTGCTGGCACTTCCTCCCTGAATCCAAACAACAATCAACAATTACTAAATCTCTCATGAACACAAAAATGAAGGCCTGGTAAAAAAGCTAAACTGAAGCTCATAGACGATAGAATATTTTACATTAAGCACTTTGATCAGTTCTATATTCCAACGATAAAAGCTGAGTGTTGCTTTATGCTTCATAATTTATTTACATATAAAATATTCATCTGTTGGTGAAGAGCAATGACTGCTACAAATAGAGTCATCATCGGTGGCTGTGTTGAGCATGCAAATATATGTTATGTTTTTTCTTACAGACTGCGACCTTAAAAAAGGCATAATGTAAGACAATATTTATAGAGCACATCCTTTGACATTTTTCACATTTCGTCACATTACGAGCAAATATTTCAAAGTGTTTCTTTGAGAATTTATTTGATAGACCAACAGGAAGAAGTGGTGGACAATTGTTAAGTGCAAGAAGTTAGATTGTAATTCACAAATGTATAAAGTGTGGAGATCAGAACCAATGAGGCAGTAGTTTATAGAACCACATTTAACTGCGGATCCTTTTGAGGTATGCATCTGCCATCTTTGCATAGTGAAAGACCAAAATTTGAGCCCATTCTTTGTAAAATAGTTCAAGCTCAGTCATAATATATTGCAAGTATCTGCAAGCATAAATTTTCAAGTCATGCCACTGAATCTCAGTTGGACTTCGATCAAGACCTTAACTGGCCCATTTTTAATACAATTGCTTTGATCTAAACTACCCGATTACATGTCCAGCTGAATGTTTAGGAGCTCTCCTTGGTATGCATTCAATCTAGGTAGGTGGCCATGTCTTGGTAGGTCTGCAGTTGTGCCAAACTATTTTCATTTTTAGACTTTGGCTTGCAGATATGAAGTTTGACATATTAATAACTAAACCTTCTCCCTGATGTGTCTGCTGTATTCTTTGGTCTTCGTGATGCTATTTGTTCTCTAACGGTCTTAAGAAACCTTTGAGGCCTTAGAGAGCTCTGATTTATGTTTTTGGTCTGTAAGTCACCTTAGCTTTTTCCAGGCAAATGATGACAAAAAACTTAATGTGATGTGATAACCACAAAGTTAGTTTTTTTCCCCCCACATGTTAGAGCTCATTTCAGGACTTGTCCATATTTTAGCACTAAAATATCCTTTTTTAATACACTAAACCACGTTAATCACTCTGAAGTGTTCCAGATTGTTTTCATTGTCTTCCAGTTTTTCAGTACTGGTCATATGTTTTCTCTTTAGTTGGAAATCGGAGTGGGTCGAATCCAGATGAATTTTATCCACCTGCTGAGCACCGAGGCTGTGCAGCACATCATAATTCACTGCCTCAACGCCTCTGTGTGGGCCGAAGGTCCCACCCAGCAGCCTTCACCCAGGTCTGTAAGCTTCAAGGCCTGGACCGGGGAGGAGATCCAGGCGGGGGACCTTCTGGAGCCTCAGATACCCAGGGACGACTGCTGCGTATGGCTCTTTTTATTAACACGCTGTACATAGATTGACAGTAACAATGTGATGACCTTTCTAACATTAAATAATTACTAATGAATGTCTCTAAAGCTGTAAATAGGGATACTCACGTGTAAACATTGATGGTTCATTTAGCAGCTCACTGCCTGCACAGTCTACTGCGGACCAAACTGATGAACTTTATGTTCTGATGCTGTGCTGTGACAACAACCATAACTAATTTGCAATAATGCTGATGTTTATGCATATAAATAAGTTTGTGGTCTTAATCGCTACAGTAGTGGAGATGTTTAGACTTCTAACAAAGTTCCTCAGATCCCTCATTTTGCACCTTATTGGGGTTCAAATGACCCCAATATTAAAGCTTTAGTAATCAGCTTTAATTACTGAAAGTTAAATTGCTGCCTAAATTGTGTGATGAGATGCCTGACTCTCATTTTAGTTCACATTCAATATAGTATGGCTGATTAAGGTCAAGGATTTAACTTTGACAAATTTATTCAGCAGCAACCCTTATGTATGAAGCGTTTTTCAAAGCTTTTCCTGCACACAGTTGAAGCTAATTTTGTTTCTGCTTTTGCCTTTCATCTTCACAGAAAACAAACGTTTTGGAAAGCTCCCTTCAGGGTTAAGATTTTCATTAATTCTTGTTTGCAGTATTGATGTCTAGACAGGAAAACGAGAGACTTTTGGCAAGTTTGCAGTGCAATCGCCTTTGTTTACAGGAGGTGATTCCTCTGGTGCAGAAGCTGGCAGTATAATTGTTTTTTGCAATCAACCATAAAACACAAAGAAGTAAAAGATGGAAAGGGTCTGTTAGCTTGGCAGCTGCTGACAGCGTTTCAGTTTAGTTTTTTACTGCGTTTTTGCATTTTTACGTGGACAGACTTTATGAGAAACAATCCTCTATAAGGAAGATGTATTTAAGAAGGAAAGGGAAAGGTTGTTTTAAAAAAATACCTTCTGTAGAACTGGCTCAACTAAAAGTCATAAACTAAGCAATTTCCTATCCATTTTATTGCTAAACAGTAAACAATAACTTTTTAATTGGATACATAAATACATAAAACATTTTTACCAGTTTCTGCATGAATGAAACATAATACAGCTTTTTTAAAGTGATTCTGTTAGACCATTTTAGATAGTTAAGCTGAACCACAATTTTAGCCTTTCATTAGAAATGCACAAATTGTATCGATATCAAGTAACATGGTGTTTTCTTTGATAGAGATACTAGTTTGGAATTCAATAAAAAAATGAAAAAACAAAACGAAATGATCTCCTTTTACATTTCAATTAGAAATGGCAGAATGCATTAAGCTGCAGCTTTAATCTAATGTTTGTCTCTGCTGTAGCTGCAAGCACAAAGCTGGCTTGCCTGCAGCAGGCTCCTGCACAATAACAGAGACTGGGTCACAGAGGCAATTAGCATGACTTTCATTTTTTATAGTTGGGTCTCGGTTTTTTGTCTTATTTTGGTTTATTTTGATCAAATCAGAGCCAGGGGAGAGACATACTAATCAATAACAGGTCTCCACAAAGAAAGAAATACAGTCACTCTTCACTGTATTGGCCACCTTGCTAGTACTAGTTTGGATCCCCATTTTCATATAGATTTTTCTTAATTCTTCATTTGCATAGATTCTGAAGTGTTGAAAACATTCTTCAGAGATTTAGGTGCACATTGACATGATGGCATCAAGCAGTTCCTTCAGATTTGTAAGTTGATCCATGGTGGGAATTTCCTGTTCCACCACATCCAAGAGTTACGTTGGATTGAGGTCCGGTGACTGGAGATTTATGTCCTATTTTTAAGGCCAGTAGATTGAGTATTTCTGGAATACTCAGACAATGTTTGAACATGGCAACGATGCAAGTCACTGAAATCTCCTGGTCCCCATTCTGAATCCTAGTTTGACCTTAAACAAGTTGCTTTTACCATGTCTTCATGTTTACAGGAGTTAAATTACTATCCTGTGATTGGTTGAGTCAATATTTTTGTAGGGTAATTGAACAGGTATCAAATTACATGATCCATGCACAATGGCCCAAACCACATTTAGTGTGTATGTTTAGAAAAAGTTAACACAACAGACTTTCCAGATGCACAGAGCAAATTCACAACTCTTCTGTACAAAATAAACAACAGTTTGTCCTCAAAATGTCTCAGTCTATAGAACATCACTCCCAATTACTATTTTTGCCTCCACTTTCGATATTCCTGTAGAACTGGATTTTTGCCATCATTTTGTCTTCTGCCTCATGTGTTGTTATATAATTGTGTCTTTCAGATCAGAGACGGACGCTGGCATCAGACCCACTTCATCTTCCAGAGCCAAGACCCAACTTTGCTTCCCATCATAGATGTGCACAATTTGCCAACCACAGAGCCCGGCGCGCGGTTTCACCTCGAGGTCGGACCTGTTTGCTTCCTGTAGCGCCGACTCTGAACACTTCACAAAGGCGCGACTGCATTAAAGCTTTGAAACGGAGGAAGAACATCAAAGATTTTGTACTTTCCAAAACAACAAAACCCTCCACCCTCCCTATGAAAAATGCTTGGACTGCAAAATAAAAAGAAGAGAAAAACAACAGCAGGGGCACTATAAAAAGACAGCTCAATGAAATCGCAGAGATAAAACTTCTGGCCCAACTGAAAACAAAGACTTGGTTGTGTGATACAAGAGCTGGTTGCTTCCTTCGGAAAAATTTCATCTCTGAAACCTTGTTGTATATTTTTGTCATGGTCTGACGAACTGTTCTGCAAAAAACTGTACAGAAATATGGAAATTATACATCTTGAAATGAAGTACTATTTATAGATGTAAATGTACTCTGTACTGTGCGTTAAAGTGCAATTGCTATAGTTTGCGACGTGTAGGGATATACAGTCATATCACCCATTCAGGTATGCAGTGTTACTCCAAGTGTTTCTGTGTGAGCCTCAATTAGCATTTGGGTGATGAGTGTTTGTGCAGGTATGTTCAGTGTTGTGCGGCACTTTTAGTGCAAACGTGGAGCAAAGATGTCAAAAATGCTACCTCGCTCTGCACCGCTCAACTCTACGCAAACTGAAGCCACAACCTGATCTAATCTGGGACAACATAAAGGTGACACCTGGTGCTGAAGCTGTTCACACTCTGGGGATAAACTCTTGTCAGCGCTCATCCAAGCTATCTCTGTGTTTTTAAAGGGAAGAATGTAAAGTATGCACACACACGCATAATTTCTTGAAGTATCACCTTGACAGTTTAACGATTATTTGTATAATTTTCAACACTATAAGTTAAGTTTCTTGTCAAAATGTACGTTTATTATCTGCAACCATTTAGTATCAATAATTTCTATTTAAAACTTATTTAAATATTCATTAGCTC
Organism: Brachyrhaphis terrabensis; assembly: GCA_903067065.1. NCBI lineage: Eukaryota > Metazoa > Chordata > Actinopteri > Cyprinodontiformes > Poeciliidae > Brachyrhaphis > Brachyrhaphis terrabensis. Next base: position 39,083 of record CAEGAG010195744.1, read on the forward strand.
CCCACCTCAGAAACAGGCACCAGCGCTTTAAGGGTTATTTAAGATGCAACAAATATGATTGGTCTCACCAGTCTGTGAACTCAGAGGACTTCTAACATGACAGAATACAATGTAAATCTCACAGTGTTTGTTGTGTGAACAATCTTTTTTTTTTTAATGCTGAATAAAGTTTTAATGACTCCACAGGTAATTGAGATAAAGTGTGAAACTCTTTAGAAGCAGCTTTTATATAATACATGTTTTGACAAGATAAAATAATTTAAATACAATTTCTCAAATATGAAAGACAACTCAATGATCCTCAGTGTTAAATATCCAAGTTTTCATGAAGTTGTAAACTTGCATAGTAAAAACGTTTTATTGTAAATATTTAAAAGAATACAATGAGTATGCTATATAGCACTCATTTTCCTATTTTTAATGAGCCAACTGTATGAAAAACAAAAAGTCACAAAGCCCTATTGATATATTGTCAGCTGCATATGTTGGATTTACAAAATATTTTTTAATGCTATACCTTTAACATATTAACTGACAAAATGTTATTACATACAATAATATTACACTTTGTTAAATTTTAGATGGCAAGAATGGTTATATTATTTGCATACATTAAATTACTCTAAATTACTATAATAAGTACTTTTCCTTTCTGGTTTCTGTGATAAAACAAACAATCCAACAAAAAACTCACTGAGACACTTCATTCAAAATGCCTTTATTCTCAGGCTTTTGCATGTTAACATCCCTCATCTTGGGCACATGGCATGGCGACCCCCATCAATCGGTAGGTTCACTCCAGTGATGAAGCTGGCAGCGTCGGACGCCAGGAAGGCAATGCTGTGCGCCACCTCTTCCACCTCACCCGGGCGACCAAGGGCGTGCGTCTGTTTGCACTTTTCAAGAAACTGCGGATGGAAAGTCAACAAGGATGTTTGGATGTGTGAAGAGTGTTGGGCAAATTCATGTAACATTGAAATCCAGTTCAGAATGTAACATATTTTTAATAATCAAGTATTTGATAGAAGGTATAGTAAATGAAGCATGAATAAACTGCAATTGGTATCGATAAATGGACTGTTACAAGCGCTAATCTTTAATCAAACACTTCATTCAATTCCATTCATTGCTTTTTATGATCTTGTGACTTGAACCGGTCAGGAAAAGAAGTGTTGCAACTACAGACTCTTTTACACAGCTTTCCTTCATTTACAACACAGTATAATAAATCTGTTTCAACAGTGGTGTGCTTGCAGTCCAATTTAAACAGATTGCAATTTGAAATTTGTTTCAAAAAAAGCTTACATCAGGTAAAACAGACACCAAGGACATAAAAGGCTGTCTGTTTAAAAGTCCCTCATACTAAATAGACTCAGTTCGACCAGCATTTGTTGTGTTATTACCTGGGCATACTGATCCTCATCCAGCCCAGCTCTTCTGTGGACATCTGTGATAATCACTCCAGGACTAAAGACATTAAACAAGAAACACAAATACAGAATAAACTTCTTATAACATAGAACAGACTATTTAGTTCTGTGAAAGTAATAATTTCAGAAAAAGAAACAGCAAATGCTTCCAGTCACGTACCAGACAGAGTTTACTCTGACTTGCTTTGATGCCAGCTCTACAGGTAAAATGAAGCAGTCATATAATGCTCAGTACATGTAAATGCAGTGCAGTACTTTCTATTAAAAACAATATTTATCTTACCAAGAGCTATACAACGTGTAAACTGGTCAATGGCGGATTTGGACATGCAGTAAGCCAACACACCAGGGAACTGAAAAGAAGAAACATCTCAATTTTTACAACGTTTAAAACAAAACATACGATGCACATGCTTTACGGTGTTTCCATTAACAGTTTAACAGTTTGCATTCATTCTAATATGAAAGGACGAACTTTATCAATCCCTTTATCAATGTATGTATCACAGCAGAAAAAAAACAAAACTGCAAACTGCAATAACTAAAAGCTATACACCATGTAAAAAATAGTTGATTAAGAAGGATACCCACAGATCTCTGTCCATTCACACTGGAAACATTGACAATGGAGCCTTTGGTCTTGATCAGGTGAGGTACACAGAGCTGAGTCAGGTGGTAGACCGATCTGATCAGGGAAACAGAAAAGATATAGTCCCGGAAAAATCAACTTAAGAATCAAATATGAAGTCACTATCATGTAAAAGTGGGTCTAAAATGACAGATTTCTTGGCAGCAAGGGTATTATTATTGCTGAAGGGAAAATAATCCCACATCTGTGACTGGATTCAGTAGTGTGATAGCAGCAATATCACACCTGCCCACAAACATTCACACGATTTGTGTCAGGCAGCTTTTTGCTGCTGCTGAGATCTGATGTTTGTGTTGAATTAATGCGGTTTGGGAAGCTGTGGGTAAAGGAAATGTTTTTTTTATGACATGCTGTTTTCTTTCAATGTTCACCTTCATTTAACACACAAATTGAATTGATGTTCTAGAAAGTGTGATAAATGAGACAAGAGAGAGAAAACGTATCAAATGCTACTCCAAAGGTCTCTTTGTCCTTCATGTCAGTTCATCTTAAGTTTATTTATATAGCACTCATTCACAACGATTGTCTCAAGCTAAAACATTTGTAGTTTATATATAGACTACAGCCAGAGTCCCGACCTAAATCTGACAGAGAATTTGTGGAAGAACTTAGAGCCAAAAACAAATGGTCAAAATGTCACTGGAAACATCCAAGAAGATGTTTGTGATTATATTTCCAGTAATTATTGAGAAAGCTATGAGTAATTTTAGACCTGATTTTCAGTTTGTTAATATAGAACATTAATAACAAAAATAATCTTGTTACTTCTGGTCAGAAACAAACTTATTGCTCGCTAAAAGAGCATTTATTTTGAGGGGCTTAACCCTATTTTATTCTACTGGAGCAAAATAATCTATTAAAAAAGCAAAAGTTTATAAAAAGGTTCCTTTATCTAGAGAAAGTACCTAGTAATGTGTGTTTAGATTTAATGTCCTATTACAAATAGTCATAGCCAACAGTCCACAATTGCAAGACAGACATGCAAGACTGGAAAAACAATAGATCAAATAAAAATTTACTAAGCTTCTTTAATAAATATGCAATAAGAAATGGATTTTCCTAATACAGTGGGTACATCATCAAAAACATTTTAAAGACAATGTTCACAATACATTTGCATAATAGCAGTTCTTCACCTTTGAATAAATAAACATGAAAGACTGAAAAAGCTGCTTCATGGTGGGGAAAAAAAATCATAACAGGGTTTTTTCTTTTTTATAGTCACAGATGCCACAATTATCACTACCTCTAACAGCCTCTAAAAGTAAACATAATTAAATCATTATCATAATTATTATCATCATCTATACTTTAAATGTTTCAGCTGATTAGATTATTTCAATTAGTAATCCAAGACTGTTTTTATCTGGGGTGTAAATATAAAACTAAAGTGACCTCATTTCTTAGACTCTGTCCACCAGGTCGCCTGAGTGTCATGTTTATCCTGTCACCATGTTCAGCACGGAAGATGTTGAGAGGTTAAGAAAAATCTCTAATGTTGACATTGAACTGCAGAAAAGAATAGCATTGGTGTCATCAAGTCTCCATAAAAACTTAAGATAAAATCTTCACGCTAACTAGTTGTTTAGGAGTGATGGAAGGAAAAAGCATTTTTAGTCCTATTTTCCACTAACTTCAAAATGTGAAATTTGCTAAAACCTTCTAGGATTTACCAGTAAGAAACAAAATGAAGACGTTTATTGCTCAGTGAGAGATTATGCTACTGCAATAAAAGATTAATTTATTTTTGGATGTTTTACACCTCTTTATCAGGGGTACTGATAAAAGAAGAGGGTAGAGATAGAACATATGGCTTAAAAAATAATAAACTGCTTTTAATGATATTAAATGATAAAACAAACAAATTAATTGGTTATCAGAAGAATAAAAGTTTTTTTTTTTTTACATTTTTGAATGGAATTGGAAGACATTTAAGAATTTGTTTTATTATCTAAAGAAGTAAAAATATGCCTTTTCAAAATACAATTTAAAGGGTTAGTTCACCTGATTCAATTAAACTAAACTTGGTGCTTTTTGCACAGCATTATTATCAACATCCTACTTTTTTGCAAACTAAAGCTATACATAAGGCACTAACAGAAAAAAACAATAAACTTGATAAGGTAAAGCTTTCCCCTCACTCTTCTAATACAGAATGTTTTAATATAACATATATGTAGAATTAATGCAGGAGGAATCAAGTGATGACAGTTTGGATGCTGAGGAAAAATGAGACTAAACCTATCAGGTTACAAGCAACATGAAACAACCCTCAGATATTTTTTGAGAGAAGTGAGAAGATTTTTTCCTTGTAGTTTTAAAACTGTAAAACATGCGATGCAAAAATACCAAATGCTAAACTACAAATTTCCCCCTAGACTCATCATCTGACATATGAAGGAGAACACAAGAAAGAAAAACAACTGATACCAATCTGAGATTATTCCTGAGAGTCATTCTTTTAATAATCGAGAAGGCAATAAAAGTCTTTTGCCCAGAGCTGCAGCTGCAGCAGTAACAACTCAAGGAGAAAATAATGAATTTTTATCACATGGAAAACAGAAGCACAAGGTTATGATTAAAAAACTCTTTTTTTCCCCCCTAAATTGTATTCATAATTCTTCAAATGATGTGAAACTTTCATATTAGAATGAATGTACTCTATTAACGCCTAATGGGATTTCTTTTTAACTGTACTCAATGGCTGCACATAATCAAAAACAGCATTAGGAGTTCATACAATAAGAATACTAACTACCATTATTCTTTCAAGGTGTATGAAAGTAAATTAAAAAATGATTAAGAACTTTTTGCTTCCAGTAATTGTTGCAGACATTTGTGCTTCCCTCTGCTGAAAAGCTTTCTGAAGGTGCAGATTTCATCTTGATTATTGACTAGGGAATATCTGTGTTTGACTTGCCAGGAAACAGATGTGGCCATAACCCAACAGTGGTTATATGGATGTTTTTCAATAAGAGGATGAGATAAGCTGAACACAACAATGCAGGCAAGCTAAAGGATGCTATTAAAGCATCCAGCGCTTCCTTAGCACCCCAGGAACAGATCTGTTTCACTCTTCCAGCTAATTTACTGAAATAAATAAACTTTTCTATGTTACTTGAAACTGACCAAAACCCATCTGTATTTTACAAAAAAATCACATCGGCTCTTATAACAAACAGCCCAAAATAAAGTTGTTGAATTTTAAATCTTACAATTCCAAATGTATTGAAACATGAAATCTGTAAGCAACAATATCTAATGGCTGAAAGTTTCAGCCATCAGATATTTAAGATTAAAGGCATTACCACTCTGGGAGAAATACATAAAGTGTATTATTAGAAACAATCAACATAAAAATCAGACAAACTCATTAGGTATGCGACATAACAGACGAGGCTGAAAATAAATATTAAATGGCTTTGAGGTCCCAAAGAAAGCTCTGGAATAAAGAGAATTAGCAGTGCAGAGGAAAGTGCAGCAAGGCCTAAAGCACTGTTTAAACTCTACCTTAAAACAAACAAAACTTCTAAATTATCGCAATAAAAAAATGCAGCTGCCTTGCAGGCACTCTGAGGTCACATAAACTGGACTAAAGTGTTGAAGCATCTTTTGTTTTGACCACACAAAATTACCTTTTAAAGACAAAAAAAATCAACATCAGACTGATTTCAATCTCATGGGAAAAGTTCCTGTTGCAACATCTAAATCAGTGTGAAACTGAGTATCACAAATATCTTCTGGGTTTGAGTTAACTCAATCTGTAGTGACTGAAAAAAAAAAAAAAAAAACAGCCTGATTAGAGATTTTAACAATGCATTTCTATGTACTTTGTACACTCAAAAATATCAATCCAAAATTGAGTTTGGCTGATTCTCAAAATGTATATTTGTTCTACATTCACATGGGTTTGAATAGTGTCTCCCGTGAATCCTACCTGACGTTAACATTCATGATCTTGTCATACTGAGCCAAGTCTGAGGTCTCAATGCTGCCCATAACCAGGATGCCAGCGCTGTTAACCAGGACATCCAGCCGACCAAAACGACTAATGGTTTGTTCCACAGTCTTCCTCACTGTGTCTTCATCAGTCAGGTCTCCAGGAACAAGCAGAGGCTGTAGAAGAAAAATGACACTATATTATTCATTTGCTAAAAAAGAAAATCTAAATTTTACTCTTCCAGTAAAATGTTGTTGTTTTTTGGGGGTTTTTTACAATACAAACCTGAAGCAGAAAAATGTAGTTATGGTGAATTAGTTGAAGATCATTCAGAGAATTTTCATTCATAAAAAATAATAATAAATATGTTTAACAAATACTGACACCCTAGCCAATCTGCTCATATGTACTAAATATTGGCTAATTCTCGGGGTTATTAACAGAAATTGTTTCAATGCACCCGTTTATACTTTTGGCTCAATGCAAATTTGCACACAGATCCTAGGAAAAGAGTGTACCTCAGCAGCGCCACATTCGACGCACTGCTTGGCTACTTTCTTAAGGTTTTGCTCGTCTCGGCCGTTCAAAGCCAGCAGAGCTCCTAGTTTAGCGAACAGCACGCTGGTACCAGCCCCGATCCCCGAGCTGGCTCCCGTTATCAGGGACACCTTCCCCCTCAGTGATGACACCTGCAAAAAACCCCCCACCAACATAGAAACTGAAACTATCAGGTGACTCTGTACACAAAGGTAAACAAACATGCAGAAGGAAGCTTTTCTTCAACCGCATTTAACGAAAAACGCGATTTAACCATCTTAAAGTACGACTCACTTTAAACGCGTCTTCTGAAGCCATTTTTGAACGTTTTGCTTATGTCTACGGTTTCTAATCCAGAACCAGCAAGGTCTGTCCACCACTGATGACGTAATATGACGAACCAGCACCAGATTTGTAGGTTATTATGCGGACAGATGCTACAGGTGCCTCCTAAAAATACATAAGTCAACTCTAAAAGTACAACTTTTGTCTTTTAGAGTTATTACACGCAGTGATATAATTTGGTAGTTAATTTTGTTTATTTTAATAACTATGGCGTCATAAGACTGACCACAAGGTCATTTGCGACTACAATTCAAGAGTGGTGCAAATTTGCCCCGAATTAGGGTATTTCACTGAATTGTGACAGTATTTCTACAAATGGAACATCTTTGTACAACGCAACGTATTAGCTTTTTGTTTTCAGTTTGACATGAAAATGTGTTATTAGGGCCACATAGCAAAAAGTTTGTACACCCCTGTGTACAAGTAACAAAACCCCAAATCCCTTGAGAACATGAAAAAGGGTAAAAACAAAGGTTTTGGTGTCACATACCTTCCTAAAATTATTGGAGACTATTTTAATCCAATAATAAATTCTTCAAACATGCTAGAAACAGTCAAAGGAACACTCCAGGTTTGTCGTAATGACATAACATGATAAAGCTAAGAAAAGGTCGATTTTAGATGAACTAAATCAACTTTAAATGACCAACAAAGTGGATTAACTTTTCAGCAGTAGTCTTGACCACATATATAACGTCATGGAGATTTTGTCAATGCAACGCTGCACCTACGCATTAATGCAAGAAGGAGCCCTGATCAAGTATTGCGGACATAGAGCACATTTATTTTAAACTAGGTCACCATTTATGAATTGAAATATTTCATTTTTTATGTAATATAGAATATCAATTTTCAAACAAAAAAAGTGCATAAAATATATCCTATGAATCAATAGGAGTTTGACTTGTTGAGCTAAATTATAGAAATTGATCAACTTTTCAATGACATTCCAATAAAGTGAAATGCACCTGTAATTCTGCCCAAACTTAAGATTCTCAGCAAGTTTTTTTAATAGCATAATGCAATACCAGACAACACACAAGTATACTGAAAAATGTATTTAGTATAAAATGTTGAATTTTATTCTTTTTTATTAATATGACCAAAAAGGGAAAATGAAGCAGGAGCAGGGTCTGACTACATATCCAGGTTATGCTTGATTGTGAACAATTTTAGAAGAACAGATAAAAAAAAGAAAAACCTTTTATGAAAGAACTTGAGTTTCAGGCATGGTGCTAAAAAAAGTGGCTGAAGCTGTAATTGGCTGTAATTTTTTTTAATCAAGTTTTGTATTTCCTTATCAAAAAAACTACTAAGAACTTTGGAGCTTCATAATCAGTTCTTGCCTGGTGTAACTGTTTTTTTTTGGTTTTTTTTGCTGCAGTTACTTTTCTCTCTTTGACAAGCAATCTATTTTAACTTTGGAAAGGTATCTTCTGCCTCATTGAAGCAACAAAGAACAGGTCTGAATATCTGTGGCGAGACTTGTCTATCCAGCAAATGGGTTGGCATGAATGGTCACGTCCTTTATCCGGCTCTCAGTGAGCGGCCGGAATGTCTTCTCATTCACTGGCAGCTTCTCCAGCTCGTCCAGCGATTCCAGACCATCGATAATCCTACAAGTCAACAGGAGAGAGGGAAAAAGAAGGGAAAAGGAAATGAACTTCAGAAGATATATTAAAAGTGTCTCCTTTGGGTTTGAAATAGAATAAATCAATAGGTAATCTCACAATCATTACAGCTGTACATTGTATAAGTTTCATACTTTCCAAACACTGTGTACTTCATGTCCAGATGAGGTTGTTTGGCGTATGTGAAGAAAAACTGGGAACCATTAGTGTTGGGGCCATTATTTGCCATCGACACCACTCCTCTGACATTGTGCTAAAAAGAAAGAGAAATCAAGTAATCCTGCTGCACTCTTATGTTTAAGCTGGTCTCAAACAACACTTTGCTCACCTTTAAGTGCTCACTGAATTCATCTTCAAATTTACGACCCCATATACTTGTTCCTCCTTTGCCTGTACCTGCAGAATAAAAATAAAAAAAATCAAATAATCAAGAAAAAAAATCTAGAGATAGTGAGAATGTCAGGAAAAGGACTGTGTTCATGTTTGTGTGTAATAAACTCCATACCTGTCGGGTCTCCGGTTTGAACCATAAAGCCTTTTATGTTTCGATGAAAGGAGCAACCATTATACAACCCACTTGCACACAAAGCCAGGAAGTTCTGTAAAGTAAATAAAATCCCAGTGATTTCAACATGAAATCAAGATCGAGTCTTCTGCTGCCTTTTCTACTCTAACTTTTTAGGTTTGCGATCACAAAACTGGCTGCTCTGTATCTTCAATTACAACTTTCCTTGTCGTAAGAGGCTGCAAATAAACATGTTCTCACACCTGGTACAGAATGTAGAACGACTTACAATATATTCTTCCTTTACTGTAGCATGTCTCACAGTGAAAAATAACTATGCCTAAAAGCAATCTTACTACATATGAAAAAACTTATATTGAACAACTGCATGGCAAATAAACAAATAGAAATAAAATATCCTTCAGTTTGAATACATTCATTCACTCCTATACAAATCTTTACTAGAGTTGGTAATAACGCTGTCTTGTAATGACAAAACAAATGATTTCAGAGCTCAATGCTGTTAGATTCTAACATTTATTGTCCCTAGCACGTTTCAATTTTCTGAGCTCAGACTAAACATACTAATTAAGTGAAAACAGCTTTTCCACAGATATTGATGAGGCTTTATCAGATTAAAATCAGCTTTAAAACTCACCTCACACGATTTAGGAGCCCGCTCACAGAACAACTCAATCTTAATGTCTCCCAGATCTGTGTGGAGGGTAACTGCCTAAGACATGAAAAATATATAATTATATATTAGAGACAACGGAATCAATGAGGCTTATTTGACACACCGAGGATTTTAGCTCAAACTGACAAATAACCGTTATACCCGCGGTGTTAATATAGTCATTACGTTATTAGTATCTGTAAAATACGCCGTCCCTTAGTCGATTAGAAGAATGTTAAACTATTCGAAACGCATCCCAAACTTTTTATAAAATGTTACAAAGAAATTACCATTTCAAATGTTGCGTCGATGCTGTGGTGCATACAACAAACCCATCCGGCTGGAATAGAGTACCTTGGTAAATGGTTCCGCGAAGAACTACTGAGCGTTGGTTGTCAAGACCGTTCATATCTATGGTCTGGGCAGGCTGAGTAAAATTTTAGTCCTGTGTAAATGCATCCGTTTACAGCTAACTCAAACTAATTTTTTCGTCGGATTATTTTGTTGGTTTAAAAAAACAAAAACAAGAAAACAATCAAATGCTCACAATGTGTGCGGAAATTAGTGTTGTTAAGATATCGTGTCCCATCAGGAGCTGGAACAACTCGTCCTCATAGGTCTGTCTAAAAAATCTGACACCTGCAGCTGATCCAGAATGCCACTGCTCATATTCTTAAGTTAGAAAAATAGAGCACAAAGCCCCAATTCTAAAGTCCTTAAACTGGTTCCTCGTAGCTCTGAAAATACTTTTATTAGTTTATAGATCACATGTCTTACCACCAAATACATTAAATATCTGCTGTTGTTTTCTTAATCTTTCAGAACAATCAGTCCAGTTTCAGAAACCAGGATAAATGAAAATCCTGAGGAAGTTCTGGGGCAACTATGTGCAAATCTTGGGTTTTCACTTTCAGAAAGAAAAAAAATATTTTTGCTTATTTTAATACATCTTTAACTGGGGAATCTATGATAATGAAGAACAATTTGTACCAGAAACGAAAGATCAGACAATTTTTTTCAACTTAGTTTATTTTGTTGTTCTGGGTGGTACACAAGAAAACGAGAAGCAGGTTTAAGTAAGACAGCAAAACACTATAGCATGAATAATGATAGTGCCGCAAAAAATATTCAGGATTCTTTTTTTTCTTCATTTTTTGGCAACAAAAAGTTACTCAACAAAACTGAATGAGCACTTTTTATTGAAAAGGGAAACACTGATGATGATTTTTGTACCCACAAAAAACACTATGATGAACGACAGCATGAAGAAAGCCCTATAATTCAAACACACAGACTTGTCCTTTGTAATACAACACATCTAAAAAGTAGCTAGTTTATACATGATCAATGGTAAAAATTTTGTTAATTATTAAGCCAAGGGTTTTATTTTTTCAAAACATCTTAAAAAAATTACACAAACAGCACACAAAATGTTCCTAGCAGTTCAGATCTCAACAAAAATCATGTGAATTACAAAAAACGAACAAAAAAAACCCAACAAAAAAACAATAGGCAACCAATAAAAAAAAGAAGAGTTCTAGCTGGATTCCTGAGAAACTATTTCAATATAATACCTGTCATAATAGAAGAAAAGTTATAAAAAGTTTAAAAAAAGAGAATGAGACAAACACGGTCTATACACAGATAACTATCCAAGCAAACTATGGGAAATGTTTAGTCACTACAACTACGCTTTTTATTTTACACTTGGTCAAAAATGTTGATTGTCTTAGTAAGAGGACTATGTCCAACAGGTTTTGTAAGTTTTAAAAGTAATGAATCCTAATTTACACACTTTGTTTTTATGGTATGCAATCCCCCAAGAGCAAGACAAACACACACAATACATCTCGTATATGTTAGTTTCGTGTCATTATTGCATTTGCAAAATGTAACATTGTGGGAAAAGGTGCCAGAGTGCAAAAGCATTCTCCAGAAAAACATAATTTTAAATGACCTACTTCACCTACAATATTTTAAATCCCTGTAGTAAAAAAGCAACAGTGCATCAAAAAGGATGCTGATGCCCCCAAATCTGTAAAACCCACATTTAGTTTAAAGGAAGGCAATATTGCACAATTTATCGTAACTACACATGCTACTGACTTAGATGCACATGGCTTAAAATATGTTTAATACTTTTCAGCAGTTAAAATAGTGTAGACTGCTACTTGTCTTAGTGTTTTTTCACACTTTTATTCAGGGAAGAAAAACAGTCTTCCCTGACTGCATCACTTCATGAAACACCATATAACAACAAAGGTTTTTTTCTTGTTTTAATATTAGAAACCCTAGAAAAGTGACCTTCAAACATAAAATAAAACCCCTTTTACTTCAATATGAACACAACAGTTGAGAAAAACAAAACAAAAACAATTTTAAATTAAAACAACATAATTGGGTAAACAAACATGAGATCCATGTGACAAAAAAAGTGAACAATAAATGAATTTTGCACATTTTAGGTCAACAAAGTCAAGTTAGATTTCCAAACCTTTACTTGTTAGCTTATATGAAAATAAAGTTATGACCAGTATTGTAACAAAGCAAGAATGCAATATTAGGAAATGTCTAGTTTAGCTGCAAAAGTAACTACCGGTGCCAAATGTAGATATTGTTGAATAAGCAAAAATGACATGACTTACACAGAAGAGTAACACAAAGAGCAGGAATATCCTCTTCTACTGTATAAGAAATGAAATAGAATGGTGGTGACTAAAAATAAATATTTGGACTAAAGAATAACAAAACAAAATTTCTATCTGTCCTAATTCTATCTGTATGAATTAGGACTGGGCCTGTGTGATGGTATCAAGGTAGAGAAAAGCTTTCAAGAGTCAGTCCTAGGAGCAGTCATCTACCGTAAGTCATTAATGCTAGTGAATATAAAAGTGATTGCAGTTTTTCTCCAACTGGATGATAGATTGCTCCTACATTTTTTAATGCTTGCAGAAAAAAAATTGACTGTTCTCAAATATTAATGGCCACAAAAAATACAACAGTCAAGGTTAACATGTGGGGACTAAAGAGCCCCAATCACTCTTACTAAAGTAACTCTTTCATGCAAACCTCAAACTGTCTGGAGAACAGTTTTAAATAAAAGCAATCATGCTGAGAACTTTTTAATTAAAAGTTTGTATTAATACCATGATAATATTAACCCACAGCATTTTACTCTTGATTATACCATGAATATGTCATAGTGACCTGCTGTAGATACTTAAATACTACATAACACCAAACCACACAACAAAGACAAACCCTAACCATTAAGACAGCTAATTCTACAATTTCTTTATTAATTTGAAGCAATGTTTTTCTTTCTCCACTTTTAATTAATAAAATGTAATGTTTTGTTCAAAAATCTAATTGGCTTTAATTTAATTTGAAATCATATGAAATTTGCACGGATAAAAAAGTAAAAATCATCCCATTAATTGACTTTAATGAATCTAATGATGATCTCATCTTTTCAAACATTTCATTTAAAAATGACAGTTTCACTAAATCTGTGCAAAACTGCATTTATATCATGAGGTTTGTCAGAATTATCCAAGGGGAAACATATATGTTACAAAAGATATGAAGTTCATATAATGAACTTTTAACAGATTTGAGTGACGTGATAAGTTTTGTATTGTAACAACTCAGTTTTTCAAGCAGATAACTCTAATCTTAATTTTTTGTTTCCTTAAAATAAAATAAGCAGTCTCAAATTTAGAAATTAAACTGTGCCCTTCTTTGCATTTAAATGCTATTTAAATAGAAATTTTGTTACACACAGCTAGTTTGCAATATGTTTCACAAACAATGCAACTGGCAACAGGCCACAAAAAAACTTGGCCACTTACCATGGCTTTTTATGTAAAGGACGTTTTTCACAAAAGTGACAATGTGCAAAGGTTAAAATATCATTATAGACAGCTAAAAAATATTTATCTTCCCAAAATATTTTCTTGGTCCTGCCCTGATAGATGTTAGCTTAACTGTTATTGTATTGAATTTATGCAGTGTTTTTTCAAGTTATACCTACTACTCAAAGTGTTTGTGGTTAAATGCGTTGCCCATGGGCGCATTTAAGTGGCAGATTCTGGAATCAAACCAACAACTTTCGGATTACAAGTTAACTACTCTTCCTACTGGACACAAGTCACCCTGATTAAATAATCCAAGCCTCTTCTCTAAAATGTTAGCATCTACAGCAAGTAAGATACTAAATGTTCTTATTCTCTCCACTAAATCCAACTTCAAAAGTCACACATTTTTAAACAATTTTTGTTCAAAACCTACTTACATTTTAATGTTCTTTTGTTCTTTTTAAAATACAAACACAGCACACCGAACAGAATGTGACCCACTCCACCTAAAAAAACCCCAACACGCCCTGAGTCTTAGTTGTACAAAACATTCCCTAATGATGCCTGTTTAATTAGCATTTTGTGGAAAGATTTATCCTTAAACTTGAGGACGGGAACAAAAATAGCTTCAGTAAAAGGTCAAAAATCTAAATTATTTTCAAACCTCAATCCAAGTCTGACCATGCACAGTAATTTTGCTGCAGTAACGCCACCAAAATTTCCCTAAAGACAACTTTATATCTTTGACTACAGCACTTTCAGTTACCTCTAATGTGTGTCATGTCATATTTTCAAGACTTTACCAACCAAGCCAGCACAGGTATCTGAGAACCACGGCCCACAATGCAGTGCAGAAACATTTTGATCCATGTCGTAATTAGGTTAACATTAGTGTTGTACAAGAGATACGCTGCTACACCTTGTAGACAATTGTTTACTTTGTAAGGTTGGAAATTTAACTTTGGTTGTTCATATAAACCCCCAAGAGTAAACATGATATTTAAAAAAAGTATAAATAGGGACCTATTTTGGAATTCAGAGCAGTCCACATATGTTCAGTTGGCCAGTAATTTTCTTTTACATTTTTTTTCCTCTAAACCATTAATACCACAAAATGATACTGTAAACAAAAGATCGAGATCATAATGGCACTGGCCTCTGAAGTTTTACAAAAGAGAAATAAAAAACAAGCAGCAGATGCCAGAGTCAGCATTTGGTCTGCTAAACTGGCACTGGTTTAATACCTAACTTTACTGGCAGTACACTGAAGCGGGAGCACATCCTGTTTCTTTGTGCCTCAGGGACACCATGGGCTTCCACTCTGTATCCTGACCAAAGCGCACGGTATCGTTTGGTTTCCTCACAAATGAGTTCATGCTTGTTCTTTGTCAGCTTTCCACAACTGCTCCTTAGCCTCGGTGGGCAGCGTGTTGAAGAGGTCCTCTTCGACCACAAGACCGCTTCTCTTCAGCAGTCTGCACTCTCCCAGCTCCACGGGCAAACACTCCAGACGGTTTCCTCTGAGCTCCAGCTGAGTCAGTGCGGTCAGCTCTCCGAAGCGTGATGGAAGAGACTGGAGGCAGTTGTTCCCCAGATTCAAGGTGCGAAGCTTTTTGCACTGGAACAGCTCATTTGGCAGTGTCTCGATCTGTATTTTACAGAGTGTGGAGAGTTGCATTGGGACCAAAGAAAAGAGCAGAAAATCATTAAATGAAGGCACTAAAGCTTAACATATGTAATAAACAATAATATAAAATAGAACATCTTGTAAAAGTTTTATCATTCATTGAACGTCTCCACATTCTGTCACATTTTAAACATAAACCTCAATTTATTTTACTGGGATCTTATGTAATAGACAAACACAAAGCAGTGCACAGCTGGAGAGAAAAAACGGGTTGGACTTTCTGGCAAGGTACTGGCCTAGTTCAAGTTTTACTTAAAAAAACAAGGTAATCTTTGTGTTACTAAGTAACTTTTCATCAGAGTTGCTAAAAATCACATGCGGGGCCCCCCAGGATCAATCTTAGGACCCCTCCTATTCAATATCTACGCAGTAATGCTTGCTCAGATTATAACACATAGCAAGATAAGCAGATGATGCCCAGCTCTAAATCCCAATGTCGCAGGGTAAATATGAACCCATTCAAGCATTCATTGAGTAGATGCAAAAGACAAATCAATGACTGGATGTAGTACAACATTCTCCAGCTGAATAAAAACAAAACTGAAGTAATTATTTTTGGACCAAAGGTGGAGTGATTAAGAGTGACAGTTTCAATTATTACAACTAGAAACTACAGATCAGGCCCAAAATCTAATGGTTCGGACTCAGATCCGTACCATTAGAGACACATAAAGACATTTAAAAAGTTAGTCTTCTATCTCCTGAAGAATATTTCCAGGATTAAAGATATTTACTTACAAGAAACTGAAAAGCATATATATTAATGTTTAGTCACATTGATTACGGAAACAGTGTCTTCAGAGGTCTGCCTAAAAAAAAAAAAAACTGATCCAAAATGCCGCTGCCCACGTCATCACTAGTACCTAAAATAGAACATATCCCCTGTAGCTGAGACATTCGGTTTTATTTTTTGCTGGTTTATAAATCACTCAATGACTTAGCATCAAAATATATTTGAGACTTGTCGTATTAACCCTCCACACCTCTCAGGTCTTTTGGTTCAAGCCTACTTTCAGTTTTTATGCTCCTTTAATTTGAAGCAAACTTTCAGTAAACTGCAAAAATGCTGAGTTCCTTTACATCAAGGCTGAAATCCCATTAGAGTAACCTGTAATAATTATTGACTGGGACACCATTAATTTTAGTCTGTATTTCAACATTTCATTACTTTCCTTTATTAAACCACTTCAGTATAATGTTTTTTAGATAATTTTTCCCACATAAAGCACTTTGAAATTCTTGCTGAAATTTAAAAAATAAACTTCCTGTGCCATTGCTTTGATAAAATCTCAAATCAAATAAATTTGTGGTCTCGAGACAAAATGAGGAGTGCATACTTTTGCGAAGCAGTTGGAACAAAGAAGAGTGAATTTCAACAACTCACCCGGTTGGCTGTCACTGCCATGTACTGTAGATTCTGAAGGTATCCAATATCTGTTGGAATGTACGTCAAGTTGTTGTGGCTCAAGTCCAAGACTCGTAGCTTCCGGCAAAAAAACAGCTGGCTGGGAATCTTTTCAATCTTGTTTCTGTTCAGATGCAGCTTTTCCAGGTTGGTCAGAGTGCCAATCTGAATGGGAATGTAGGCAATCTGGTTGTACCAGAGCTTTAAGCACACCAGCCGATGAAGGTGCTGGAAGCTGATTATCTCCTCAATGGTCTTTAGGTTGTTGTCCTTCAGATCAATCTCCTGTAGGTTGTGCAAACTGAAGATGGAGTGGGGGATGCGCTCCAGGTCACAGCGAATGAGCTCCAGCTCGGTGAGGTTCACCATCTTCTTCAGGCTGTTCAGCACCATCAGCTTGGTGCCTTCATTGTTGACAGAGAGCTTCTGGAGGTGTAAACCCACGTCGGTCACAACTTGAGGTAGCTTGGTGAGGTTGCTCTTCAGGCGGAGAACTTTGAGCCTCTTGAGCTCGCGGAGCCCATCGATGACAATATAACGGTTATTCTCAGCACTCAGGTTCCCTGTGAGATGAAGCTCACTGAGGTTCTTTAAACTGTAAATCCATAAAGGAATTTCTTTAATGTCGGTGAACTTGATGTGAAGAGACTTGAGGTTCTCTCGCAAAAAAGCCAAGGCGGGAGCTTCGATTTTGGCTGGAGTGTGATAGAGCCACATCTCTCTGAGGTTGACGAGCTGCGCAATGATTGGTGGGATGGTAACATCTGGGATAAGCTCCAGTTTGAGAACTTCCAACTCCATCAGATCGAACACTGTATCAGGAATGCCGCTCAGCATGAAAAGGTGTAACTCCAACTTCTCCTGAGAGTTCTTGGTTATCCTCTGCCTGAGCTTGTCAAGCGTCCACTCATTGTTCAGGTTGAGCTGTCTCAGCTTATTTTCACTGACTTCTGAGAGGAACACAGCGAAACGTTTGGAGTACAGAGGATCATACTGGTCTATCATGTGCAACATAAATGCAAAGTCATTCTTCACGTCGGGTATATCGCTGTAACTGCTCTCTTCCCTGATAGATTCGAAGGAGTACTTCTTCAGAGAGCGCCGCAGCATCCAGCAGAGTGTGTACATGCAGATTAGTCCATACACGACCACTAAGCAAATGTAAAAACACGCCAAGATTTTAAAAAGTGTCGCCAGTGGATGAGCACAGTGGTACACTCTGTAACCAGTCAGGTTTTCTATATTCACAGAGCAGTCCACATTAAACTGAATGTCTTGAACATAATACCCCGTGTAGCAGATTATTAAGATAAACTTGATTACTTTGATGATAGTCTGACGGATGTATAATCTGTACACGATGTCTCCTTCTTCCACGTGGATACGGAACTTCTTTACTTTTTCAAACAGGGCTTTTGCCTGTTCTCCTTCCTTCTTGTCCAAAACCCCTGTTTCAGTTCTATCAACAATGCCTTGCTCAAAACGCGTCTTTGTTTTCTGAATCATTGGAACGCTTGCTTCAACATCCTCACTTATCACAGACTCCTTGTGGTCAAACGATCCATTCATCTTCATTGGTTTGGGATCGCTTTCTTCGACTACCGTCTCCGACAGTGCCCTGTTCGTCCATGGAGAGTCAAAACATTTAAGCAAAATGGATACAAAGTGTTCCAGTTTGGAGCTGGTCCGAGGAAATTTAAACCAAAAGTTGCTACAGGCTAGAAAAATAAGAGTGTGGAGTAATACCAAGTAGGGGAAGTACTTGGCGAACCAGTGTAACTTATTTTCATAGCACACTGCATCAACGTAATTGTACTGATGACGGTCCAGATTGTACTGGATCCCTTTAGGCTCCAATAGGAAGGATGTGGACAGGGTGGAGCTGACGTTCTTTTTACAGGTTTCATTGACGATCCATTTGCAGGGAAGGCAGATCATCTTGTCCTGGGTGATCTGAAGTGTGCCGCCAAACACCGAAATCATGAGCATAACAATGGAGATGTAGTCAGTGAACACATCCCACCATGGTTTCAGGATGCGGTATGCTGGCTGTGTGTCCACAAAGTACCGCAGCTCAGTGATGGGGATCATGGCTCATCTGTGAGAGAGAAAAAGAAAGAGTTAATATCACTGGTTTGCAGGAAACAATCCCTTTTTTTCAGTACTGACAAAAAGTCAGTACTGACTTTTTGAATAAAGCTGGCAATTTAATACTTTAATAATCCTCCCCGACCCCAAAAATAGACTAGGAAGCTAAGGTTGGTTAATATTTTAAAAAGTTATGTACATTGCTTTTATGAATACTACAGTGATAAAGTCACTCATGAACCATCGGTTTGGGAGTTGGTCATTGTTTCTGACTATGGAGATTCTGCACTAAATAAAAGGTACTTTCAAATAAATAAAACCATGAATTTTACAGGAGGCACTTTCTTTTCACAACCGCTCTACATAACCCACTTCCAGAAACAACAAGGCTTAAAGGTTATAATGGAACAAAGTATGAGAAAAAATATATAAGTATATTGTATAATGTTTCAGTTTCAATCAGTGTTTCCATTAACTGAGTGAGCTACACTTTTATTGATTTAAGCACCAATTAATAAGACATGATTTATCTAGCAACAAAGTGAAACAGAAGAACATCTAAATGTTACAACAAATGTCAAACCACTCATTCATAAAATATAAATGTCAATTTGTTTTGAATTCTAAAATTATTTATTAAAGATAATGACCTGTCTACTTTAAGAAAAGCAATTGGAACAAATTACAGGCTCGGAGATTGGTGCTTTCAATATAAATTAAGGCTATGAAAATAGCCTGTGCCCGCTAGAGTTTCAGACCAGTGTGACTGGTCAGATTGTTATAAAAACAGCAGAGTGTTATTAAATCAGCAATGTAGAGTGATTAGACAATTTCTAGAAAACAAATTGAAAAGAATTCTGAAATACGTGAATCTTAAAAAGTGATTATTACAATTGTTGAACTGTGCTGTAACGTTACAATAATACTAATATTCCAGCTGTATAATTTTCCTTATTATGCAGCTCTGTGACAGGCTTCCACTCAGGTGTAATAAAAACTGTAACAGGTGGAGATTTAACAATATGTCATAATGGGAGGACGGCTCTAACTGCTCCATGTGGATAAATGTGATGAATAGTCATGATCAGAGCACTGTTTAACTACCATAATGAGCAGAGTAATGGATCTGCTTAATATTGGTGTTCAACATCAGTGCTGAATACATACATTAACGGAGCAACATGCAAGCTTTATTGCATGTTGCAATAAAGCTTATCATGCATTTCTCAATGCATGATAAGTTTTTCTGTTTTCTTCACTGAAATGCTATCATTATGCTAGCCTGTTTGCATAATGCTAATATATGACCAATCTTTTAATTTTTTTTATTTTCTTGTTGATTATAATTGTCATTTATTTTTGTTTTATTTTAATTAAAATTTTATATAACATTCTACATTTAAATAAAATAGTCAGTTTTTTTTCAGTAAAGGGAAGATGTAAAAAGAAGGTATCACGCAATATTTTGATTTTCCAGGCAAGTCAATTTTAGAAGGCCAAAATGCAAATGCATTTTTTTTTTTACAGTAAAAGATTGATGATTTTAAATAATTATGGCTTCCACATTAACCGTGTCCCCGCATCGTCCCAAAAAAAGAAAAAGAAATCCAGATTGCTCTTTTTGCAGGTTAATAAAAAGACCTACAAAAGACCTATCAGTGTGATTCTTTATCAAAATCACACAGATAAGAGAAACACAATTTTGATTAATATGAAATAATTGCTTTGTATTTAAAGAATATTGCAATAGCAGCATCAGTTGTGATAAGCAAATATTTTTCAAACCTTTCTCTTCCTTATCCGTCATTTGTTGCTTCTAACTTTTTCTGTAACCTTTAGCATTTGAGGCGCTATCACTGGAGCCAGGTTTCTGGATTACCCTAAAACAATATTTTTTCTAAATTATGTTACTCACTGATCTGTCATTCAGCTTACATAATTATGCAAACATTACATCATAACTGATACTGCACATGTGAAACACACTAACCCCACCTAATAGAAAGGTTTTAATCCACTGCTAAGCAGGAATAAATCCTTGCTGCATGCAAATTTAATCCACACGGTAGGCGCAGACATGAAATATCCCCAACTCAAAAGTAGCAAAATGCAGAGAAGACATAGATGAAATGTAAAAATGTCTTAGATGGAGATGAAAAACAGAATTACTTACAAATCCAAACTGTAAAGCCCAACAAAGCCATTTATAAAGAAGAGTAGAACTCTCCGCAGCTACCGTCCTTTGTCTCTGCTGTCCATGAAAGTCTGATCCAGCCCTTCGGATCAACCTCTCGCCTCGTGTGACGGCACCACACCCAACATGCACGCTAAAGAAGGCCTTCTTGTAAAGAAGACATTCCGTTTTGGCATGTTTAACCCAAACAACATGAACGCCAGAGGAGCCACCTCGCTCCCCTCCTCTCTATTCTTAGCCATTTCCGTTAATAATACCCAGAGTATTGTCTGAGGGGGCCTTGAGAAGCACCTCCCTCGACCTTCAGGAGAAGATCCTGTTTACCTTACGGATGCTTCTGTCTCCATCCACTGTCTCTCCGGAATACTCAGCCATCACCCCTTGAACTCCCACCTCCCCCCAAAACACACGCACATACATAAAACAAGAATAGGGGCTGGCATTCATCACTGCTTGTACTTTGTCAGGAAACTGTAAAGTCGAGGAGCCGAGACGCCTAGTGTGATCTTTTGCCAAAAAAGCAAGCAGACTCTGGCTTGCTTTTTTAAAAGCTCCTCAGTGCTGAGAAACTTTTACTTACCTAACAGCATCTCAGATGCAGCAATGTGGATCAGTGGATAGATTAAGCAGCACAAGATCCACCAAGATAATAAAACACTGGCCAGTTTGGAGGTGTTATCTGAGCTCCAGCCCCTGGTGATGTCCTGGATGGTGCAGCCACTCTCTCAGTAGCCAACAGTCTTCATGGGCCATTTCCTTTTTCATCGCCATGCCAGTTCAATGGGAGATCTGAACAGAAGACATTTAGGGGATGAAAATGTGGTTTCTGCTATTTTCTAGTTTATGTGAGCATGGTAAGGCTCAACAGACCTGATAAAGACATTTATTCAAGCATATATGATGCTTTGAAGAGAGCAACTATACAGGTTCTTATTTTAAAGTTATGAGCCAGGGTTTTCTTTTATCTCCATCAAACTCACAATGTTTAAGTAAATAAAACAAATAAAGCAAGCTGGAGTTTATTTTTCTGTTTATTTTTGCTATTTTGGTGGAAATCCTTATGTAATCACAACATCATGTCTCTTGTCATCCTATACTTTGGTGACATCAAACGGCAATCAGAGTTCTTTAGAGGATGTACATTTGTGTATTTTTTTTTAAAATATATGTTTAAATTAATTCCCTCCATCTGAGATATTTAATTGCATTCTCTAAGGTTGCCACAAATTGTTTGAAAACACTGCATGGACTTCAGGAAAATCCAAGGACACTGTTTATGATGTTGATAAAAGGGGACTGGAATGACAAATTTCAATAATGTCTGGTAATTTACTACTGACATATTTTCAATCAAGTCAGACATAAGTTGTCTGATTTGATATATACACAATTGTGTATATATCTACGGCAATGCAAGCACAACACTCACTGTTTACTAATTTTACGAGTGTTTTAACTTAGTTTCTCTATTTACAGGAGTGGCTTCATCCGAGTTCTCATTGCAGAGACTCTTGCATAGATTCTAGTTTCGGTGTAATTAGAATCTATACTGAAAAATGCACTTAATTCCTCATTAATGTTGATCAACTCAACTCTTGTGCCAAATTTGTAGTTTTCTTGTTCAACGCACTCCAAAACCTTCCTGCAAAAAAGAATTACTGTGTTGGTATTTTCAATATTTACTTCATATTGAAACGAGATATTCCACTTTTAAAGTACTAACTTGCCAAATAACACAGCCAACAACAGACTGTAAAACAAATTCCTTTTACTTTTCGTCAAAGTAGCTGATCCAGTTATTTACAGAAAGTTAGAGGCAGGTGACTTCTCTTTCGGAATTATTCGATGAAATTATGCGACTCTAAAATCTCACCGGTATCTGATAAAGAAAAAAACACCTGACCAGCAAGGGATTTACTTTTAGCAAAGACCAAAGAAAAAAACAACAACGTATTTGCAATTAAAATCCATCAGCAAGCAAAGCTACCCCCGCCACTAGCTCATAAGCTACATGCTAGCAGCTCCTTCTGTTTCTACAATTGGAAGTTAGCATTCTGACCATCGTTTAGCTCAGAGGAAAGGTGGACTTTTAATCCTAAAATGAAGCGGTTGGAATCGGTAACTTACTTCGAAAGGTGATCCACATTCGAACCGAACGTAAAATTTTAATACTATTTATTGGTGACAAAATATGCGCTTGCTAGTTAGCCATCGTCCAAGGCATCCCTGCAACTTTCGTGACTAAAGCGAGCGGTGGCGCTGTGGTGAGCAATGGACTTCGAAGAAGAAACTGTCTTCTTCTGCTTTCCGCTGACAGAGAGATATTTGTTTTGATCCAGAGCTTTTTATTATTTGTGGTTGACATCATAGCAGCTAATAGGATGTTTCACAGTAACTGTCTGCTGCGGGTTTCACCTTCGCTCCGGGCGGCACGCTGCCTGAGGCCGAACCGACACGCTGCTCCTAAAACTGTTACATGTTCACGTCGCTGCATGTCAGCATTCCACAGAAAGGACACTGGACACAGGGATGCGAACTTTGGAGGACCAGGTTACCGCACCAATAAGGTCTTTTCGTGGAGGAGTTATTCCACAAGCGGAGCTAAACTTAACTGCTGGAACTGTAAACAACTTCTTGACAGAACTCCTTCTTTCTTTTGCGACTCATGCAAAGCAATCCAACCCCCCGAGGAAGGGGCGTCCTACTTCAAGATCCTGGACTGGTTAGTGTAACACATTGTATCTTTCTATTTGTCCTACTTGATTGTGTCTAAATCAGTTTGTAAGCAAAAACCAACTGTTTCCTCTTTTTGCAGTGACTACACATTTACACTGGACACACATAAGCTCCAGAAAAGATACTTGCAGCTTCAGCGGACTCTTCATCCAGACAACTTCAGCCAGAAGTCTGTGGTAGGCAGATGATCTTGTAAGGTGCAGGGAGATCAGCTGAGTCATAGAGAGGCTTTCTTGTGTGGCTCAGGAAAGCTCAGTACTCCAGTGTTACTTGTTTTGTTTTCCTGTTGCCCAGTTTAATATAAATTTACTTAGGCAATGACTCTTTTTATAGGAAAAAGATCCAAAATATAAATAGTGTTAACATGTTTTAAATAAAATGTTAATAAATAGAATGAGAAACAAATATGTTTTATAACATATAACAATGTACCAATATCAGTCACTTCATAATATCCTAAAATCATAAAGTATTGTTGAGTATTTGTTTTGTCATTATTTTTTATATTTATTGTTCTGTAGTCTATCATAAAACGATTTAATCTTTTGCTATGACCTAATTAAATAAACCCAATGTGGGAGGAGATTACCACTTAAATGGAGAGCAAAGCTTTTTTCGGCAGAGCGAGGTTAGAGACGACTTCTCGTTGGCAATGTTAAGTTGGACTAATAACATGCAAAACACTGGGAAACACATATCCAATCTGGAATTTAACATATACAATGATAAAGTTTCGGAATAAAAAAAATGGTGCAGCACTTGCATAAATGATGCCATTGGTGAGCCTCGACTTCTGCAACTGAATCATTTATTTACTTTCACAAATACATTGACTTTTTCAACATTGTGTTGTTTTTTAATGGATAATTCAGTCCTGGTTTAAATTCTCCATAAAGTGTGGTTTTCATGCTTGTCTTAATTGTCCCCAAGGTCAAACATGAGAAAAAACATTGAATATTTATTTTTGTGTCTTCAGAAAAAAATTGGAGGTTACAGTAGTCTTAAATATGGTTTTTAATAATCTCTGTTCAAATTTGCATCCACATTAGGATTTGAAAATCATAGTAATCTATATTTTGGGCTGAGATCATCAAATTTAATGCATCCATCCATGGTGTATGCTTGCTTGAATTTGCATGCAAGCATACATGGGAGTGGTGATGAGGACAAACAATTTCACACTCATTGACATCTAAGAACACACTCCAAGCAGAAAGACCCCAGGTCAGGATTCAAACGACCTTCAAAAGACCTCCTTGCTGCAAGGCAAAAGTTCTACCATAATTTTGCAGTCTACAAAAAAATCTATCCAGATTCCTTAAAAACATTAGAAAATCCCTTTGACTTAATGACAAACTGGAATCCACGACTTTGGTGTATCTTCTTGCAGTTCTTACACCATAGCATTCACAATACCTGTTGACTGGACATGTTTGTAAAAAAAAAAAGAAAATGTTTTCTTTTTTTTAAAAATTGCTCATTCCTCATCCTGATGGTATAGCAATCTGAGCACTTAGCAGTGTTACCCATAATATATGATTGATTTGCATATCAGTTCAACTGTAGACCTGTGTTATCAACGCCCATAGACTTTGATAGATAGGGTCACAGATAAAATATACTCCTAATAATATGCAAGGCAGGACTGTAAAATAATAAATAGTTATATAATTATCTAATATCTATCTAAATAGTTTACCTAAAAAAACAGTGTTTCGAGTAATAAGCTCAAAAATAAACTACACAAAGAATGGTCCATGGCTTCAAAAGTTAAACAACAAAAACATAAGAAAAATGGTCTCTACAACTTTTTTTTCCCATTGTACTTCGATTTTATTGCTTGTTTTACTCCTCCTGTTAGAGTAGATCTGTGGTTATAGCCGATTCACTTGAATAATTTAAAGGGCAAAATATTGGCTCACATTATTCAAAAGAGCTGTTACAGCTGGAAGGTCTGCTTGGTCAAGTGAGAAAAAGAGACTCAGTAGGCAAAGAAAATATTATTTTAGAACTAGAGCATATGAACAGCTTAAAAGACTCTTCTAAGAAAAGAGCTCTGTCTTCTGAGAGGGGTTTAACTTTAAGTGGGCATCATTTGAAAGGGGCACGATTTGAAGATGTTCTATTGCAGAGAATTACCAAAAAAAGCACACAGCAGATAAATTGCTAAAATCATTTCCATAACCCTCAATTTGAACACAGAAAGTGAAAACATACAAAGCCTTGCAAAAATATGTATGCCTCTTCAATCTTTTTACATTTGGTCATGTTGCAGCTATTTCAGTTCAGCTTATTTATACAGCACCAATTCACATCTCAAGGCACGTCATCAAAATAACCCATCAATTTATATACAGAAATACAAGATTTCTGTATATATCATTCGGATGGATTCAAAGCCAATTGTAGTGACAGTGGACAGCAATCCCTCTCGCAGAACATTTCTTATTTACTTAACTCTGATGCAGTGCTTTGTGTTGGTCAATAACATTAAGTCTAAATAAAATCCAGTGAAGTTTGTGGTTGTAACATGACAAAATGTGGAAAAATTAAAGGTTATGAATAATTTTGCAGGACATTGTATCGCCAAAGTCTTAAGACTTGATGTTTTCTATAAAATGGCGTCATTATAAACCTTTATATAACATGTAGGAGCAATAACAAGACAGCTTTTATTTCTATAAGACTCCTTGAGAAATAATTTAAAGAACAAATTATAAAGAAAGACTCGAAAATATGCTTACAGTCATCACCCAAGTTATCTTATAGGGTAAGCATTTTCAGATCTATTAATTAATTTTTCTTTACAAAAATGCTTCGTTTAGCATTGTTCATGTTTTACAGAAAATGTCCTATTTAGATTTAATTAAGCTTTGTGCTGCCAAATAGGAGCTCTGATGAAACTGGAATGGGATTATTTGGATTTAATAGTCTTTAATCACTATTTGATCTTTGTTTAAGGATTGTATGCAATTATTCACAGCCAACATCAAAGACGTGAGGATACTTTGTTACTTAGAAGCAGGATAATATAAAATAATGCTGTCTTGTATTAAGGTTAATTAAAAAATAGAAATTTTATAAGAACAAGCTAATTATGAGGTTCAGTTCCCAAATTGTTAATAGACTCTCTCTCCTGTTATCACCCATTGCCAGAGCATCCAGCGCTAATCTGTTGTCCTCTGTCAGGTCGAAGGGGTAACAGGTTCAGGAAAGAAACGCAGACACCCTTTTCCCCGGCAACACTCTCCTTCTCCACATGTTGGATCTCAAGCTGTTCCCAGACCAGAAGGGGGATATATAGTCGAGTTCTTGGCTGCCCCCAGGGTCTCCTCCTAGTGAGACGTGGCCAGAAAACCTCCAACAGGAGCAGCTCAGGAGGCATCCTAATCAGATGCCTCCACCGCCTCCTTTCAATGCAGAGGCGCATCAGCTGTACACTATATTGGAGCACATACTAATTCCCCCAGCTGCTATTATAGACTTATAACAGATAGAAGATATATACCCCTTTATTTGTTGAGCCACTTGTGACCTCTAAAAAATTCCTCTGCAATAAGACTATTGATTGTTTTGCTAGAATGAACACAGATCTATGCGTGTTTATTTCTTACTTAACCTTTTTTTGCCAGAGTAAGGAGAAAAAAATCAACATCTTAGTTTTTCATCTACCATTTTGTGTTGTAGTAAGGAGTCTTTACAAGCCAACATGCTATGATTGGATAAACAATGACAACATATGATTAAATATAATCAACAATTGTCAGTGTTGATTTACATTCTGATTATTTTCCTTATTAGTCATTATGCTGTTTTCCTGCTGAGGATGGCTACTACTTAAATGGAGTGTTTTGTCACATGTAGAGGATGATTGGCTGTTTGTGTCACTGGAACTACCTGGCCCCGGACACTTGTTGGCAGCCATTATGTGTAAAAGGATTCAAATAAACGGATCATTTTGCAGAAGCATAATCCTTAAAAATTCAACCAATCCCACATTTAGAAATAAATGATGCTACACTTTTAGCCACATCTAGCAACTCTTATAAAATAAATGTGACTGAATTATTATATTAGAATTTGTGCTTTAGGTTTTGTTCTAGTTCATAAAGTGTTGATTTAGTTATCCATGACTCTCCCCCAGTCATGGATAACTAAATCCACAGATTTAATTATTCATGCCTTTGCCCTATTATCAGACACAGTTTTACCTGGCCTTTCCAGAAAGTTTAACTTTTTTCTTGCGAATACTTTCCCACAGTTCTTTGGGATCATGAAGATTCTGGGGAGTGTAAAATGGCCTTTTTTGTTCTTTTTGGTCAGCAGTGGTTTTCACTGTGGATTTCCTATATAGATGTGATTTTTGCCCAGTCTCTTTCATGTTTTAGAATAATGAATATTAACAATAGCTTTTTCTACAAAGTGGTTCTTTTTGGCACATTTTCACATTATCTAGAGTTTTCTATGGATATCCATATGAAAAAGTAAGCAGATGTTTTTAAAAAGTAATCCAAGTCCAAGGATAGAGAGGAGATCATCTTCCTCTTGGTAAAGACAACCAGATGCGTTCATATTCTTGCATGAAATTAAACTAGGAAACAGCAGAATGCGTGGTGACATATCAAAGATATAAAAACCAACTTGTCTAATATTATCTTTACTCTGTTTTGTTTATCACCCCTATTATCATTTTTTTTATTAACTAGGCATCTCCTTGCCTCCGGGGTCTTAAACCTATGCACAAAGAAGCTCATTACTTTTACAAGGTTACAAGGCAGCCGCCTACTCCATTGGTTATGACTACTGGAAAAGATTCACACTACAAGCCCATGGGCTAGAGCGTGAGACTATTGATTTTCACTAGAGCTGACAGACCCGATAGCTGCAAGATGTACTAAGATCTACCAAGCATTTCCTACATATTTTTCTCCCCATCTCATGTCAACAGATCTCATATCAAACTCACACTTGCACCCATTGTAGAGCCCCAAACCATGAGACTAACTGTTAGTATCGCCAAGGATTTGGTGTTTGGCAGTGGTGTAGATCAGGCAATGTGGTAAAGTAGCTCTTATGTTGTTCTGTTCTGTCAAAGTTTAATGTTTTTCACTCTGCACTGAGATTGTTGCTTATTTCAGATAGAAAGCACGATAGCTGTTATTCGATGTAGATGTTTTTACATTTTTAATGACTAAATATAACTTATGTTGCTTAATTGAACTGAATTGAATCTTTTGCAGAAAGAACAGGAGTATTCAGAAAGCCAGTCGGCCCTCGTGAACAAAGCATACAAGACTTTGCTGAAGCCGTTGAGTCGTGGTCTTTATATGGTGTGTATAAATCTCTTCCTCATCTTCCAATAAGTAGTTAATTTTATGAACGTATGCTCTGATCGCCTCACTGCTTGTTTATTACAACTTTACAACTAAGCATTTATTTAGAAGAGCAGTGAGTTTGATGAACTTCCTTTGTGTGTTGCAGCTGGAGCTCGAGGGCATCCATCTGAAGGAGGGTACTGACTCTGTAGCTGAGTCACACTTCCTAATGGAGTTGATGGAGATCAATGAAGCCCTGGAGGAAGCCCAGACTCCAGAAGAAGTCAATAAGATCGGCCAAGATACAAAAGGTAGAGGCTTACAATCCTAAGTTCAGTTGATTGTCGTAAAGTTGCAAGAAGGAGCACATGATTAAAAGGAAAAGTGTAACCTGCTTATATCCCACAGATATGAAATGATTTTAAATTTTCCTGATATTGTCTTGCTAGTGATGTTAGCAAATTACAAAACATATGAGATGAAAGGGATGCTGGATCTAAATGTCTCTTTCACAGTGTAGTGGGTGGTTTTGAGGACTAAGGTTTTAATTTTACCAACACTTTTCCTCTGGGGAATTGTAAAACACTTTAGTAACATCAAGACCGGTATACAGCAGGGGTATCCAACTCCAGTCCTCAAAGCTTCGTCATGTCCCGCCGGTTTTAAATGTGGCCCTACTCCACCTGAAGTAATTCAAAGGACTCCTCAGCATGTCGTCAACTTCTGCAGGAGCCTGATAATGAACCTGCATTTGATTCAGGTGTGTTGAACCATAGGATGATATAAAACATGAAAGATGCCGGCCTATGAAGATTGGCTTTGGACGACCCTAGTTTATAATCCCACACAGTTTGGAAAAGTCTGAAATATAATTCAAGTATTTCTCAAGGATGACTAAGCATGACAGAAAATTAAAGTAGTTAGAAAGTTTTACTTTATTCCATAAAGTCACCACTGGATAGACTTTATTCCATCTATCCAGTGGGGATTACAGGTGTTTTTTTTTATAGAAATATCCACATAAATCCATGATGAAATTTTGGATATGTTTATGCTTTATAAATAGCAACAAAATACAGAGAACTTTGGAAATGTGGGTGTTAAGTACATAGGAATCCTAAATGTAACAATGTCCTTCACAAGTAAGAAAACATGTGATGACCTACTCTCTCTTATCGTCATTCCATCACTCAGTTATGTCTGCTGTTGGATCGACACGTGGGTGTCAAATATTTCACTGGTGAAACCTCGGGCCAAGCTTCAACATTATTGTGCCATTTTCATTTCTAACCTTTTCTGATCTGCGCTCTGATGGTTCTTCAATTATGTGTTAAGCATCACTCTTCAGCTCCAATAAGAGCTTTTCCAAATATAGTCTCTTCTGGCTTCAAAAGCATCAGGGTGGTGACTGCCAAATAAGGAAAATGAAACTTCCAAAAGGCAGCCCACATACCAGTTGGTGATACCTCACTGTGCTACATCCTGCTCCTACTTATAGTCTGAATAAAATGCAATGATATCATCTAAAAATAATCTGTAGATTTGAGTTTATTACAGAAGCAACATGTCAACTAATAAAAAGTATACAATAAAAGCTAATGTTTTGGCATCCCTACCTGAAAAGTTCTGCATTGTTTAATCTGTTTATCATTATTTTGACACTTTTATTATTGTTAAAATATAATTATATTATTATAAGTATTATCTTTAATATAGTAGTTGTTAAAAACAACTGAGCTTTACAAAAGTTGAACAAAGTGAGTATAAAATAAAGAAATGCTTACTTTTAGTTCAGAACCATCCTGCATTATTCATTGTTTAAGGAAGACTAACAAAACAAATAAATCTGATCAACCAAATGCAATGTATGTGACACTGATGTAGTGAAATGTGTCCTTAATTTGAAACTGGATTTGCACTGACTGCTTGACATACTTCCTGATTAATTTGAACTAATAATTATCTCACTCTTTGGGAGCACTGAGAACATTAAAATCAAAATCTTACGCACTCAGTTGACACAAAAATATATAATAAAATGCAAAAACTAATAAAAAGGTGATGTGATGACACAATTATTACATCCCCTCCTGACATACTTGACCCCTGTGAATTACACACCCTTGATCCTAATATACATGCACTATTTCAACCAGTGGTGCCTCAAAAGTGACAGCTAAGCTTTAAAGACATGAAAGGATTTATAAATTGTTAGCAAAAAAACTTAAACCATATGTGAACAATCAACATATGAAACAGATTCATGAAGAGTAATTAGGGAATGGAGAAAAATTGCCTGGTTTTAAT
This sequence comes from Brachyrhaphis terrabensis, assembly GCA_903067065.1. Taxonomy (NCBI): domain Eukaryota; kingdom Metazoa; phylum Chordata; class Actinopteri; order Cyprinodontiformes; family Poeciliidae; genus Brachyrhaphis; species Brachyrhaphis terrabensis. The sequence goes on from CAEGAG010195744.1 coordinate 70,385, forward strand.
TGTCAAACTAAACGTTTAGCCTAGGTTTTAAGACCCGAATAGAGTGAACATATCTGACCTCTTACAGCAGCTGCTCCATAAAACTGGAGGAGAAACTAAAAAGGCTGTTTCTTTTGTGCTTAAAACGTTATCTATGAAAATGTAGGAGAGTTTTTTCATTGATCGAAGAGCTACAACTGAGAACAATTGTGGTGTTTTGTCTGAAAGGAGATCTGTACCTAGAGAAACTCTGTGCTTTTGAAACATGGAGCATGATCATATGGCTTGTTGGCAAGGAAACAAGGACTTTGGTGCATTTTCGTTCTTCTGTAAATATTATGAAGTTCATGCCACAGCTGATGATTTTGTCTCATCTCTTACCATGACACAGTTCAGTTTCAGTTTTAATAACTTGAAATTTCTGTTGTGGTTGTATTTGAAAAGTATCCATGTCTGATTTTTGGTGATGCCTACAAAGGAAAACCAAAAGTTACCTCAGCTTAGACTAGTGGTTCCCAAATATTTTCTTCTGCCCCCCCCCCGTGATTCCCAAACATTTTCTGGATCCCCCTATGGATTACAATAAAATCTATACACATATTTTGTTTTCAAACGCCACTGAAGTTTATTTCACACTTCAGGTTGCAACAAAACACACTACAAACCATCTTTACAGTGAAACACTTTTGTGTAACTGTTTTTTTTTCTCCATTCATCCATACCGCTTTCACTCCCCCCCGCAATGGCATGGCGACTCCCTAGGGGGCGCGCTCCACACTTTGGGAACCACTGGTCTAAGGAAATCCAGCAGATCACATGAAGTTATTGACCTGCAGCATACACCGCTCCTGGACCAGCAGGGGGCGACAGTGGAGAGGAAAAACTCTCCTTTAACCCTCTCCAGGCAGATGTTGCAGATTTGCAACAGCTAAATGCTGTTGAAATGCTGTTTAAATGTCTCTCTCAAAAAAGTCTGAATTGTATATTACTACCCCATATGATCATTTTCTCCAAATATCAGATTTTTCCTGCAACTACAACTTAA